>JAGDQP010003939.1:0-30177 GCA_022664845.1 Lepisma saccharinum | reverse complement strand
AATTTATACGAAATATTTGGTCATTGATCAAGGCTGAAAGGAATATAACTTTTTTCAGATTTGTCTTGAGCACTATCAAACAGTAACAGTTGATAAGTAACAAACATATCAACTAGGTTTTCGTAGTCAATGAAGATGTCCTATTTGCTAGTGATGACAAACTAACCCTCTAATCGCTCACCCTTCATCGTATATGTCAAATCTATTTCAGATTATAAAATTACCTCTCAGTGGACACACTCGTTACTGGCAATAGTAATCCTCAGAACACAATGCAGGTTTGGGAAAACAGTTTTAAGTTTTAGGTAGCCACGTATTTTGACAATTCTTGAGCAGGCTGCCAACGCTGGAAGTTTAGATTTCCTCAAATACTCGACAGGATGAGACCATCAACATGAGAGTTACACTCTTTTCGCTGTCCACTTCCAAATCTACATTCAAGTTTTTTTTTTCGCTGTGAAGATAGGTAGGTCAACCATTTTTCTGAACTGTTAAAAATCGGAAGAAAAAGCGTTGATCTACCTAGGCAACCTTTAGAGAAAAAATAAGTCGATTGTAGATTTGGACATGGATGGAGACGAGTCGTCTAATTCTCATGATGAATAGGAGGGACCGAATAGACAACTTGCCAATAATTGCCAGTGAATAGGGACATCTCCATTGATTATGAAAAAAAGTGGTTGATATGTTTGCTCCTTAAAGGATATTGATTACGACAAAACTGATTATTTAGTGACACTGAAATGTGAAATGCTACAAATGTTGAGTACTCGCAAAATTCACCTTTGCTTCATATCTAACTGGTCTACGTGGTGTGTCACACAGCCCCAATTCAGTTTGGTGTCCACTCACATTTTTATTTTCCTTTTACTAACAAATATGTTAGTGTTACGAACTATGATGCATGCTTAGACGCGGCGAATGTACCAATCAGTGTACCTCTAGGTATTTTAGTTAATTTTTTTTGTTTTTTTTTTTGGTCTGCTGTGAATAAATTTTGTGACCCTTAAAAATAAATACGTTTCCTTTCTAAAATTAAAGAATGCCTATGAAATGAAGCATTTGAAAATACACTGTCTTTTCTTGGGGTGGGTGAACCTAAAGGGGGGTGGGTCCTGCTGAGGTAAGGCTTGCATGACCTCTTTCGAAATGAATGGGCGCCACTGCTTGGAAAATACTCTTAAGTATGCCAAAGGCTGAAGAGTATGAATGGAGAAAGGAAAGCGAAGGAAATCTATGCATCAAGTTGATCGTCGGAGCATTTGTACCAGAAACTGTTGTACTTGCCATCCTGCGTTGCAGTTGTTACAGAAATACGCAATAATTGCTCTGGTTCAGATTATTAATTAGCATATTCTTGCTTTTTTCTTCAAATAAAAGCAGTGTCTTTTGCAAAAGGATTTATTTATCTTAAAAAAAGTTGTTTCCTAAAATTTTTTAGAAAATATTATGCAAATTTAAATAAGAAGATATTATGCATAAAACTGTTTTTTCTCCGTTTTTGAAAATAAATTTTCGCCTAAACCTAAAATCTGCCTCAGTGAAAAATTTAATAAAAATTATTTCGGTTAAAATTTACATTTTTATATTTAACTGAAACTATTAGATTTATCAACATATTGCTCATTTTACTCAAAGAAATTTTGGTTAGCTATATTTTTGGAATGTCTCACGCATTTTCGTGCTCTACGTATGCAAGTATACAAGTGCTGAAAGTTTCATCAGGCGTCCCTGTTTTATACCAAATCATCATGCAGCTTCTACACGCATTAGTGGCTCCATAATGCTAAATCGTACTGCAGAAATTTTTAAACAATTGTTCATATCTCTGGTTATACTTGTCAGATTTAATTGATCTTATTTTAAAATTAAAGCCTAGGTTACACGCTATATTTGGTGTAAGGACATAGGTTTATCTAAAACCAGTTGTTTCAAAGTAAAATATAAAATAAAATATTTTAGGCTAAAATGAAACGTTTTTACATATAACTGAAAAACTATGAGATTTACGAATATATTGTTTATAAACATAAATTTAGCCATAGAAATATCTTTCATTTTAAAAAAAAGAATGATCGAAATCGGATAGCTCGTAGTCGATATATGGTGATTTTAATAAATAGCGTCGGCCGCCATCTTGTATAGCTATCTTTTTGGAATGTCTGTCACATATTTTCGTGCTCTATACATGCCAGTGTACAAGTGCTGAAAGTTTCATCTGGTCCCGCAATTTTCTACCAACAATTTGTCTGGCACAGACTGTAAGGACTCGTGCTGTTTGTTAACATCAAGTGTTTATCTGTGCCCGTATCTTAAGAATTCTTCTACTTTCTCTTGAATGGTTTGACATTGATCAATCGCTGGTAATCCCGTTCTTCTACTCTTGCTATAGCAGTGTATTGGTCTGCAGAATGCTCTATCAACTGCTTTTTTTATGAAAAATGTGTGATAATATGATGGAAAAAGTAAACACACAGTTTCAAACGAAGATGAGATCTTGCATTTGGCAAAGTAGATTTGGTAACAGTGGTTGATTATTTTAGCAAATTACAACATTGCATTCCACGTCCTGTGATTTACAGAATAGTTTTCGCTTTTTGACATAATTGTTGACCACCTTCCGGATTGGTTTTGGCAACGATTACAAGCTTTTCGCTATAGCCTAGTTAGCTCTAATACGGTACTTACCAAAATGTAATTGAGATAACCTCTATCATCTGGCCAGGACATCGAGACAAGCTGTCCCCTCTAATAGACTTCTATGTGCATAAGTACCGAGAACAGTAAGTTGCCAGTTTTCGGGAAACAACTGTATGCTCTCTCGACTAAGCATAGATAGCTAAAAAACATCTCAAGAGATCTGAGCCGAAGACTATTTTCATTTCCTACGTTTGAATTGATCACGTTGTAGGTAGGTAATCTATGGAAAATGAACATAGCTCTTTCTATTCAAGTAAAATATTGGTCTTAGAAAGCAAAAAAAACGATAAAATAACTGCTAGGTTCTATTAAGGCGGCTATTTTCTAAGATGGCGGCCTTATGGCTACAGAGGCGTTGGTAAACTTTATTCTGTCGTTTTTATCACCCTTTTTTATGAAACAATTGGCATAACTTTCTGTTGTAATTTGTTTGCAATGGGTTATAATTTCGATTATTTTTACCCGACTATTACTTTATGTCCGCTTTATGACTACAGTGGCGTCGTAAACTTTATTGAATTATTTATATTACACTTTGTTTATAAGGAAACAGTTGTCAGACTTTCTGTTGCAGTTTGTTTACAGTTCAACTTTATTTTTACAGGCTATTACATATTTCCTCTCATTTAGTGCGCAAGACGAGTTTTTCTAAAACGAAAATATATGGTTTTTCGAGTAATAATTTTTTGCACAATATAATACACTGTGTATAATATTAGTGTACTATTTCTGAATATTTCTATAATGGTGGGTCATTTTCCTATAGTTTTATATTTTCTCTAATGCTTGTCTGTTTATTTTTAACGTTTAAGCATTTTTCGAATGTTAAAATAATTTTCACGAATATCTATCATTTCTCTTTCAAGCGTACAACATTTTCTCTAATAACTAGAAAATATTTTCCGGAGTTTGCTTTTCTCTCTAAGACATCAACTCGATCTGTAAAGTTTGGAACATCTTCCCCATCTGTGTACATTTGACTGTAATGTAAATGGGGTTTACAGAAAACGTATATCATTATTATCTGATGTTCAATAGGAACGGGGGGTGGGGCATTGATGTGTAGTTGAAAAATTGAAGGACCCTGAGTTGTAGCAAAATAAACAGTTCACTAGCAGTACCAGCACAAACTATCTATCTATCAGAACTATAACTAATCTATCAGAAATTAAATCATGAGTTAATGAGTCCATGCAAGTAAATTACGAAAATGGGCTTAATTACTACACTTGTTGGATGTACGACTCCCTCACATATCTATCGTTTTGTCATCACTAGTCCATTGACTCTCGTACAATTTATTATTTGTCCTGGATCTGGAACTCATACTAATATTATTTATGTAATTACAGCAGTTAGTTACATTAAAGATCATAAACAATAAAAATGATCTTTAATGATGAAACAAAACAATAAACAATTTTCAGGAACACATTTTACATACTGGGACGAGGCGAGTCACGCTGAGCGTCTATAACACAACTCACGAGTATCGAAATCAACTTGTTATCAGTTTTGGTTGGCCTATTTTTTATTCTTTTATGTTGAGGGAAGAGAAAGCATGAACCATTTACTACAATATCTAGAGTCTTCCACATTATAAGAGAATTAGATTCCACAATATTATTGATAAAGTGCTCCTTATAGATAGGTTTATTTGATGTAATCGCTACACAAAGGTAATAATAATTACACTTTCGTTGATACTATACTGTAATTTCCAATGCCCAATTTTTTATTTCCATTTTACACTTGTCTCTCTGAAACAGCTGTTATTTATCCTTGTTACACGCTTAAGCGATCTTTTCTCTTCGGCATCTACAAAACTTTCTTAACAGTCGCATACCAATGCTAAATTTGCATCGATAAACATCAATGAGGGGGATCAGCTCCTGACCAATGCTAAAATTGCACCGATAAACATCAATGAGGTGGATCAGCTCCTGACCAATGCAAGATTTGCACCGATAAACATCAATGAGAGGGATCAGCTCCTGACCCCAAACCTCTGATCATTGTAATTTGCCTAACAAATAAGAAATCAGATAAGTCATGTGTAATTGAATATCTTAGAAGGATATATGACTAAAATGTGTATTTTAAATCATCTTTCAGCTGCGTGGTCAGAGAGAGACACGGGGTGTCCACGCCCTCTCAATGGAAAATGCTTTAATTTTTTATAGTATTATTTGAACAATTCATGGAAGAAAATGTTTTGATTTCTTTCCAAACCGACTTAATTTATCTATCAGTGGCAAATCTAGAGAGGGGCACGCTGACACGTGCCCCCTCGAGGGAAAATTGCTTTGTTTTATAACATTGTTTCAACAATTTTACTATCAAAGTTTTCAATATTTTCTCCAACCAACCTAGTTTATCTACAAATATTAATTTTTGGAGATAACGGTGTTGAATTTCACCATAAAAATAAGCAAAATGAGGTCAAATATGATAAAGCTATAGTAAACATTCACGTAACAACCCGAATAAAGGAAATGGGCGAATAAAAAACTTTAAGAGCATCTTCAATATGTTTCTGTATATTGGCTACCTACTGAATTTCAATGTCCTGGTGTATAATACTTAATTTCAACCCTTTCAAGCTTATCATCCCACAAACTTCAATAAACGCAGTATACATTACGGAATTGTTATTTTGGAAAACAGAACTATCAGCTGAATGGATGAACGACCTCAAATCGGTGTGGTTTTAAAGGTGTTTCTCTAATATCTTTATTGCTGCGTTCGCAATACCTGCCTTATCTGACATGTGATCAGTCCATATTGGACAGTAATGGATCATTCTCATCTCACATCTTCACCTTTGTAGATCTAAAGAAAGAACCCTGGTGGTTCAGTTGTTAGAGTGCTCACTTCTGGTGTTAAGGGTCGTCGGATCGATCCCTGCTCAGCCATGTGAACTTTGTTGCGGACAAGCACCGTGTGCGTGGGTTTTCTCATGGTGCTACCGTTTCCTCCCACTTCCTTCATCCCACCAATATATCATATAATCATCCATACGGACTGAGCCATAGTTGCCTAAAGGCCTTACATAAATTAAATTCGTATATATAATTGTGGGAAGAAATTGTGCGTTCCTTTTAAATTTCAAAAGGAGCGTTCCTTTCGGACATGAGATTATTTTTGGGTCACGTTCATCGGGTGTCTTGCCGAGTATGAGAAATATGACCTTTGTTGAAGCTATTAGAAACAAGAATATACAGAAAAAAATTGCAAAGTCTATTTACTTGAAATGTGTTTATTAATCAAACCGTGAATAATATAAATTATAATAATATAACACGCAAGAACGACGATACGGAATAAATAAATAGTCTATTATTATAGGGCAACTCATATTTCTACCCAGCTCAGGAACTGATAATCTTGTGATTAATATCGAGAAAGTTGAACTTTCAAATATACAAAATTGTTATCCGTCTGTTACACTCAATGGTTGCGAAAGTTGGAGTGCAGCTCTGGCAAATGAATATAGATTACGTGTGTTTGAAACTAAATAAGGTTGTGAGAAAGATATACGGATCTAAATCAGGACGAGATGACCAGATAATGGAGGAGCCTGCTTAATGAAGAGTTCCATTCACTGTATGATTTACTCGATAACATAAGAACGGAACCATTACGCCTAAGATGGGCTCGGATGGGTTATGTAGCTCCGATGGGGAAATATGATCATATTCTCTCGTGATTGATAATTCGGAGGGCAGAAGGTCGTTGGGAAGACCGAGAAATCATGGAGGGTTAATATTAGAGGGGATCTTCGAGAGGTAGATGTTCATGATTAAACTTGGCCTGATCTTGTCCAGGATAGAATCAAATGGAGAACATTTGTTACTGAGGCGATAAACTTTCGAGTTCTGTGAACCATAGAGTTAATTACTTAATAATAGGAGTGACAGAATCTTTAAAAGTGTTGTAAGCAAATCCAATCCTTTTTTTAAGAAAAATCATAGAAAAGTATTTGTTAATATAAACAAAACATAAGCGAATTTGTCTCTGGTCAGTGGTCGCGTGTATCAAACAACGTTACTGATATTAACAGGTTCAAATAGTTCTTGGAACACGAATGAAAAGAGACCTCCGGGTGTCCGAGAAGGTAACGGGTTCAATTTCCGGATGGTGAATTCAACCAAGTGGTCCACAGTCCACTTTAGCACACCCATAGTAGCTCATCTGCTCCTTTCGGACGGTAACATAATTCACTCACTCACAAATGACAAGATATGTAATAGACATTGTTTCACGTACGTTCGTCTAAGGAATATTAACCATCTTTAAAAATATAAAAGAAAACTAAAATGACCTTTAAAAAGGGCTATATTTTCTAGGGCATGTTAACCATTTTGTTGGAATCTCTATAATCTCGAAGTATTCTTAGAAAATCTTTAGTAATTTTAAGTAACATAAATGTATAATGTTAATGGCTGCTATTAATGAAACTAAACAGTTGTGTCCAATATTAAAGGCTCTTAAATCGAATAATTGAAACGTATTAGCTAATTTTACGAAATTAAAAGTACCATAAAAAGTTTTATATTCATAAACAATTTCAATGAATTTAGATTATCTGAAGAAGGCTTAGAGTAATTTAATGACATTTAAGGAGCCAAGCATAACATTTGGCAACCTGATTGAATCGTATGTTTTCTTGTAATGCTTCTGTACTTGCTAACACTTTGGCACTGTACTGTTATTTTCTCTATTCCACCTAATACTTTACCCTTTTCTTTAATGCTGGAATTATTTTTATAGTGATACAGTAGACTCCTCTGATACTATAGCATTTTTTCCTAGCTCAGTAGATTTTCCTTTGATGCTTTCACTTTTTAATGGTATATATAATTTGCGACGGCACGGCGGCCGTGTATACACAGTATTCAGGAAGTAATTTAATAATTCCTCCCCCCTAAACAAATGAGTAGGAAATACCACTTTGCACTGTCCACACAAGCCGACCTGCATCTGAGTAAGGTACCGGACAAAATACAACTTCCAGCCGTCACCCAATCCGACAACTTGGCAGCTAAATGTACAAGGCAATATTTCAAGCCACCCACTGTGTACCACTAAGCATACTAGAGCATTGGCATGTGCCCTTTCTAGGATTTTAGATAAGATTTCAACTGTTGTAACTATTAAGACCAGCCAATAAAAGTATTTAATAAACCTGAGGACTGCTTGGTTTTTCAAAGATTTAGTCAGGAATTTAAATTTAAATAACAAAATGTTTATTATAACGAAGTATAAACTCTTCCAAAAGATTCTATTAAAAATAACGTTCATTAACAAACTTACCAAACCTTTACAATTAATTTCAATCATAATATTAAATATATAACCAATTAGTGCCAGTATGTGTGTTGTATTTCATTACAAGAATGTAGCATGCAAATTCTAACTGCAGAGAAAAAAAAAACGATTTCATGAAAATTGACCACGTGTCTCCTTCATAATCACGAACGAAGATGAAAAGTTCACAAAGATTGATAACTCGTGTGCATGTACTCGGTTGAGTAAAACCACAACTACCACTTCTACTCCGTTTGACCAAGGGGAATTTGGCATTAGAAAAACAAAGATAGATCTAAATAGGTTACAATCCCCATTAATTAGTCCTACATTGGCGTGTATTTTCTCATTACAATATTTCATTAAAGCGATTAATTCTTGCCGAACAGCATTTAGCACATTACAAGCTGCTAACAAAAGCACAGAATATAATCCAAAGAAATTTAACTGGAGAAAAATCTTCCACAATATCTGTATAAAATACAGTTGTAGCATTCGGAACAAAGCAAATGACACGAAGTTACATTTTCGTTAAGAGACAAAGATCCACGAAATAATTCTTTAAGTTTCTCAAATCATAAAAATAACACGATTCCATTACATAACATTACTAATTCCAACAACTAAATAGATATTAACAAAATACAAGAGACACGATATGTAATTACGTACATAAGATGGCGACGTTACGAAGCATGCAATCAAGGGTTCGATTCCATTTTCAAATTCAGGTGCACATCTATTTCCGCTTACGATTCCAATAATTACTGCAACACGTAACTACTTACAAATAAATATGAAAAATTAGCTTATACATTACCACACATACTTCAATGACACATTTCTAAGTAGAAGTTTTTTTTTAGAAAATTAAACAGGGAGGATTCGACCTCCTGCTCCAGACTTACCGTATAATTCAACTGACGCCAACATGCGATCAGTTGACTACCTAGGCTGCAGATGGCAACACGATAGAAGGCGCGGAAACAAATAAGCATCTATGCGCGTAACAGAAGCGCAGGGAGTTTACGGAGGAAAATCGTTACAAATTCCTATGTAATACCACAGCATTATATTCTACTGTAATACTATTGTATTAAACTTTTGTGCTCTGATATTCCTCTGTAATATTTGCATGCTTTTTCCTAGTGTTAAATAATCTTTGGTGCAGGAAAGCAAACTGGCCCACACCGGTTTTTAATGATTATCGTAAATTAGACCACGAGGAACATGAATTTGAATGTACTTTGACGATTAAAATTTTGGAGCCGAAGATATCCGAACTTGAAATTTAATATGGACGTGCTGGTGAAGGTTTTCAACATAATCTCGAAACTAGACCTTTTCTGGATTTCAATTCATGAAAAGTTGTTTCACTTTTTATATATAGTAATGACAATTTTCCGATTCATGATAGGTTGTTTCATTTGTTCCTACATAGTAATGAATATTACGAATAACAATTATTTATCGACTCTTTTATTTTTACTTTTGGGCACATAGATAATTTCTAATTTCTCTAGTATTCATTTGACACGCTGACACTACAAAGATATAATGTACAGAACAACAAATATAGGGACATCGAGGGACATACAGCTAGCGCAACGGCAGGAAAAATCAATGCCGTATATGTTATGGGTGCTGTTGATGCGCGAAAGTGACGGAGGTGGTTTCTGAGATTTTGGTTTGAACACCAGAATCACCGATAAGCCACGAGAACAGAGACCTGTGCAGCTGGACAACGATGCCCTGCGAGCAGCGGTGGAGGCAAATCCAATGCACACTGTTGAAGAACAGGCAGCGAACTTCATGTTACCCATTCGATCGTTCGTCGTCATCTGCAGCACCTTTGGTACGTTTCGAAACTCGGAAAATGGGTACCGCATGCGTTAACGCCTCGACAGAAGCAGCAGCGAGTTGACACCTGCAGTTCCCTGCTCACATATAGCGGCCGTGATCTATTTCTGGACAGAATGGTGGCAGAGGATTAAAAGTGGGTCATCTACACACAGAAGGGAATGAGTACCTAAACGAGGGGCCACAGGAACTGTGCCAAAACAGGGTCTTTTCCCCTACAAACTGATGTTGGTGGGATATCCGTGGGAAAATCCATTTTGAGCTCTTGCCACTTAACCAGACTATCAATTCAGATGTCTACTGTCATCAACTTCAATGCCTGTGGACTAATTGTTGGAGAAATGTTCTCCTCTGGTTAATCGTAAGAGTGTGCTCATCCATGGTGATAACACGCGCCCACACACGGGAAGAAGGACCTGTTCTAAGATCGAGGAATTTGTCTGGGAGAAACTCTCACACCAGGCGTTTTTACCAGATCATGCACCAACAGACTACTTTTTCGCAGACTACAAAAACCACATTTCCGGGAAAACACTGCAATATGAGGATGACGTGCAACGAACACTGAGTCAGTTCGTTTCCTCCAAATCGGTGACTTCTTTCGGAAATTGGGATTCAACAACTGGTTGATAGGTGGTAGTGTGTTGTGAAGTCCGATGGAGACTATTTTCCTGACTAATAGTAATGTTCAAAGTTATCGTTCATTTAATCACGGTGCAAAAATACGACATTACTCATGAGATAAGCTGATAGTTAGAGAGTTGAAAATCCTCGCCAACCGAAATTTGGGAATCGTACCTTCAATCCGGATGAATGATACTGATTTGAACTCGTCTTTCCGAGACATTTCCAACGACACCTCAACCATCTTCCTGATCCTAGTAGTTCCAAAGATAAGAATTATCTCTATATCTGGCACCGGCGCTATCTCTAGATCCACTACATTAATGTCTATCAGCTATACGGGTTGGTACTAGTCTTGCCGAGACCTTCACAACGACACTTCAACCACCTTTCTGACGTTAGTAGTGCTTCCTGAGTTGAAAGTTGTCGACAGAGGGACGAGCGGACGCTTAGGACTTAGAACACATGCTACTCAACATACAATTATACTCAAGTACCCAGCCTAATATAATAAAAATATTCATTATAAGTACTGAACGTTGATTAAAACAATACAAATTAACAATAATATCGCTGCTTAATACGATAAATAGGTGATCAACGGTATGACTCTTTGATGCCTAAAGGTCATAAATAAAAGTTCAAAATTCAAAAACTAAGAAAAACACTAACGTTGTTACTGAACGTAAATAAAATTGACATATAATACATTGTTGCTAAACAATGATATTAAAACGTTAACTCAATTGTTAGCAAATTCCTTTGGAACGTGTGTTGAAACTAGAAAAATTATAGAAGATACATTGTTGTTGAACAATAATATTAAAACATTAACTCAATTATTAGTCAATTACTATGGAAACGTGTTTTCAAACTAGGAAAATTGATAGGAAATACATTGTTGTTGATAATATTAAAACATGAACTCATTTGTTAGTAAATTACTTTGGAAACGTGTCTTCATACGAAGCACAACATATTTTCGGAAAACAAGCTGGAGATCATTCTCGAAAAAAGAAAGCTGCGGATCATTCTCGGAAAGAGGGCATTTATCATCTTAAAGCACACTGAAGAAATGGAAATTCAATTCCAAAACTGAGCAATGGAATATTCATTTCTTCAGGGCAGATCATCTGCACGTAAACATTGTTTTGCAGGGCAGCCATTAGTGCTGTCTTTTCCAGACCGAGTTCGGCATAGTGGGGTCACTTCATCAGCCCTCAAAAACAGAAAATACGCCACGATTTGTTGGGTATGTTTCAGGAGAATTAGCTCCTAAGGTGCTGGTTCGAAGAAACGCCCTACTGGACCATGGTAGTGCTGCGCAACACTCATTTGGAGTTGGAGCAACTGTTTGCGTGGATATGAACTGTGCCATTTTTCTTTCATCCAATCTTCATTTTTGTTTTTACTTCCCCTTCCATTTCATTTTTCGGCTGCTGGAAAGCAGACTGGCCCACACTGTTTTCAATGATTATCGTAAATTAGACCACGAGGAACATGAATTTAATGTACTTTGACGATTAAAATTTTCGAGCTGTAGATATGCGAACTTGAAATTTAATATGGACATGCTGGTGAAGATTTTAAACATAATTATGAAACTAGACCTTTTCTGGACTCCAATTCATGAAAAATTTTCACTTTTTAGTAATCACAATTTTCCGATTCATAATAGGTTGTTTCATTTGTTCCTACATAGTAATGAATATTACGAATAACACTTATTTATCGACTTTTTTATTTTTACTTTTGGGCACATAGATATTTTCTAAGTTTATAACATTCATTCGTATTTTTATTGACGAATGATACGCTGACACTAGATAGATACAATGTACAGAACAACAAATATCGAAATATTTACAACTCAAGAAAATGACGTTTAATTCTTGTATCTTGATTAATGGTTCAATATGAGAATCAAGAATCGAAATTCTTAATAGTCCTTGTGCCAGAAGCCAAAAAACGATGATTTGATATAAAATGGGGGGACCAGATGAAGCTTTCAGCACTTGTACACTAGCATGTATAGAGCACGAAAATACGTGATAGACATTCCGAAAGTAGCTATCTGAGATGGTGGCCATTCAAAATGGCGGTCGACAGTATTTATTAAAATCAACATATCTCAACTACGAATTATCCTTTTTCGATAAATCTTTTTTAAAATAAAGATATTTCTATTGGCTACATTTTTGTTTATGAGCAATATTTTCGTAAATCTAATAATTTTTCAGTTAAATGTAACAAAGTTTCATTCTAACCTAAAATATTTTCTTATTTAATATTTTACTTTGGAACGATTGGTTTTAGATAAACCTATATCCTTACACAATACATAGCGTGTAACTTAGGATTTAATTTGAAAAAAATATCAATTAAATCCGACAAGTATAACTAGAAATATGCACAATTGTTTGAAAATTTCTGCAGTACGAATTAGCATTATGGAGGCACTAATGCGTGTAGAAGTTACATGATGATTTGGTATAAAATGGAGGGAAGAAATTTGACTTTCAGCTCTTGAACACTTGTCTATGAAGAGTACGAATATGGGTGATAGACATCACAAAACGGTAGTTATTCAAAATACCGGCCATTCAAAATGGTGGCTATCGCCAATTCTCAATGTTACGAGACTTCGATGGTTCCCTTTTTTTTAAAATGAACGTTGATTTTTATTAAGAGCAATAATTTCATAAACATAATAGGGAAAATATCGAAAAAAAAAAATGTTTTTTCACTTTTATCAAATTTCGTTCTATCAAAAGGTTTGGGGCATAGAGAAATGCAACATATTCAAAGATGATGAAAATCGAACGACAAATAAAAATCTCTATTATATTTATGAGTTATATTTGGTTAAATTTAAAAATATAGATTTTAACCTAAATTATTTTATTTAATATTTACTTGTTTATTTAGTTTTGGCTTATTAAGTCAAATTACAAAATAACAGTTCGACCCTTGCTCCTGCTATATGGACTTTGTGGTTTATTAACATCGTATGCGTGGCTTTTCTCGAGTTTTTCCCGTTTCCTCCCAGTTTCTTTATTCCACCAATTCATCTCATCCATTCTGTCTGATCGAAAGTTGCCTAAAGGTCTTAAAATTAAATTCAAAAGACGCTTCTTTTAATGTATACTTTTATTTGAGAAAAAGGGCAATAATATCCGATAATCTGGACCTTAGAAATCACTACTAATAAAAAGTTTGTTTTTCTGTTGTACTGTACAAACAGGTTAAAGCAAGTAAATGCATTGTGAAAGGTGTTAGAAACTAACTGAAAGTACTTTATATTGGCTCAGAAATTTATTAAGAAGTGGCACCAGCTGTAATAAGATTCCATTCAGGTCAGGCTGTGACTGCCTGAAATGCATTTGCAGGACAAAGAGAGATTAAAAGGTTTACTGGAAGAGCACAAAATAATATCACAACATTTAGAAGCATAGGAATCGAGTGAACTGTTCCAGATGAGTTATTCAAGACACTTGGAAATTTACTTGTGACATGTATTCCTAGAAAATATAAATTGGAAATGCCAATGAGCTGCGATGAAATTATTTACATCCAAAGGCGGGTGAAGTCGATTGTTGCTAACTATCATCATGCAAAGATACATTGGAACGCGCACATTTCCAGATAGGGATTTAGATACGAAGACTTGGAAAATACTCTTAAGTATACCAGAGGCTGAAGAGTAAGAATGGAAAAAGGACAGCGAAGGAAAGTTATGCATAAATTTGATCGTCGGAGCATTTGCACCAGAAACTGTTGTACTTGCCATCCTGCGTTGCAGTTGTTATAGAAATACGCAGTAAATTGCTCTGGTTCAGATTATTTATTAGCATATTATTGCTCTTTTCTTCAAATAGAAGCAGTGTCTTTTGGAAAATCATTTATCTAAGAATAGTAGTTTTCTAACATCTTTTTAGAAAATATTATGCATTTAATTTTGTTTTTCCTGCTTTCTGAAAATTTTTCGCCTAAACCTAAAACCTGCCTCAGTGAAAAATTTAATAAAAATGATTTCGGTTAAAATTCACATTATTATATTAAAAAAAAAAAAGATTTATGAAGATATTGCTCATTGAACTCAAAGAAATTTTGGTTAGCTACATTTTTGGAATGTCTATCACGCATTTTCGTGCTCTGCGTATGCAAGTATACAAGTGCTGAAAGTTTCATTTGGCACCCATGTATTATACCAAATCATCATGCAGCTTCTACACGCATTAGTGGCTCCATAATGCTAACTCGTACCAGAAATTTTCAAACAATTGTCCATATCTCTGGTTATACTTGTCAGATTTAATTGATCTTTTAGGTAGATTTCGAAGAAAAATATACCTTTTCAGATCGTTACGATATGAAAGTATATATATATATATATATATATATATATATATATATATTAACACGCTAGCTGCAATAATTTTGAAGATATTTGAACCAAATTTTTATATGTTGTTTCTAGACTTAATAGCTCAGCTAAGTTCGTTAATGAGCAAAATCGGGTGCCATCTTGGATCCAAAATGGCCACCGAACCCATTGTTGTATAGAATACACAGCCTAAACCGCTGGGGCTATTGAAACCAAATTTGGCATAAAGGTACAACATCACATTTTGATAACGAAAATGTTACCTAATGATTTCAAAGACGCCATCTTGGATCCAAAACGGCTTAAGTAAAAAATCTATTTTCCATATCGTTTCAGCTAGAGATACGAAATTTGACAAAAGGGTGTATTGTCACTAGTAGTTCAAGAAAATATTACGAAATGTTGAAAAAGTCGCCACCTTGGATTCGAAATGGCCGCCGAAACGGCTACAGCTAGAAATATCAAATTTGGTAATACTATACATTACTATTTGTATGTTACTAAAATATTACATGATGTATCCAAAGACGCCATCTTGGACCCAAAATAGCGGACCTAAAGAAACCTTTTTCACACCGTTTGAGCTAGAGATACGAAATTTGGCATAAAGGTGCATTATGACGAGTAGTTTAGGAAAACATTACATTTGGGAAAAGTCGCCATCTTGGATCCAAAATGGACGCCCCAAAACCCAATTTCCAAATCATTGAAGGTAGAGAAACGAAATTTTCTTTGAAGGTGTATGACCAAGAGTAGGTTACAATATATGGAGCAAACCTTCCTTTTGGGTGCACAGCCTCCCGTGGAAAGGTGCAGATGGATAGCATGGTGGTGAAGTGCTGCAGAGAAATTTTGGTTAAGACAAAGGAGGCGCATTCCCTCAAAGGCACTGAAGTTGGGGGGTGAACCCCCTACGGGATCTGGTGTCAGCGCTCCCAGCGAAACAAAGCGAGTGTATATATATACCTTGTGGGGTATCGTTGAACAGCTCTTGATGAATAATCTACAAATCAATAAATAGTTTTTCGATAGCTCTCATATAATTCGAGATTTGAATTTTTCAAAATAAAATACTTCGAGATCTACCTCAGCCGGTAGGCCTACCGAAAGGGATTTTTTTAAAACTAAAACCTAGGTTACACGCTATATTTTGTATAAGGACATAGGTTTATCAAAAACCAGTCGTTTCAAAGTTAAATATAAAATGAGAAATTATTTTAGGCTAAAATGAAACTCTTTACATCTAATTGAAGAACTATTAGAGCTACAAAAAAATTGCTAATAAACATAAATGTAGCCAACGGAAATATCTTTCATTTAAAAAAGAATGATCGAAATCGGATAACTCGTAGCCGAGAAATGTTGATTTTAATAAATAGCGTCGGCCGCCATCTTGAATGGCCGCCATGTTGGATAGCTACCTTTTTGGAATGTCTATCACGTATTTTCGTGCTCTATACATGCCAGTGTACAAGTGCTGAAAGTTTCATCTGGTCACGCAATTTTATACCAACAACTTGTCTGGCACAAAGACTATAAGGGCTAATAATGTTTGTTAACATCAAGTGTTTATCTGTGCCCGTATCTTAAGAATTCTTCTACTTTCTCTTGAATGGTTCGACACTGATCAATCGCTGGTAATCCTGTTCTTCTACTTTTGCTATAACAGTGTATTGGTCTGCAGGATGCTCTTGGTAGAATAGCTATGTGGATATTTGCTCCCGAGCCTTCTCGAGCTACACAGCATTCAATCATATTTTCGTTGGAGACGACCTCAGAACTATTATATATGCAGTTTAAGAGATCACCTTCGTTGTCGATGAAGAATTGGATACGTTGAAATTCCTCTTGAGGATCTGCTCGGGGAGTGAGTATCCAGTCTCGATGTTCCCACATGTATTTGACAGTATAGAGTCGTAAAAAATAGGCATACAACTCATGACTGAAGAGAGCCAAGCTAATTGCGTTGATCCAAAACCATTTATATGTGGAACTGTGAAATGGCTACGCAAGAAAGCCAACTGAGGGTGTCGGTGCATATGATGTGTATCTGTTAAGAGATGACCTTGTGGGATTTGCCAGCTACTCATCTGTTCTTTATGATGAATAGTTTGGAGAACTTCATTAACCCAGTGAAGAATCGGTAGAAATGAATTGAGATCCTTAGCTGTGTGATAAATATTATTTTGGAAAACAAATCCAATTTCTATATAAAAGGAAACTACATTATATATTTATCAGCCTATAATACAGGATGATTCACGAAATCAGCGACAGGGCCTTAACTCAACATCTAGTGCACAGAAATCTTTGAAACAAAAAAATGTTAATACCAAAGTGAATGTGTCGAATCACGTGGTGATGCTTCTGAAATCAGTGATATCTGTACGGGGAGCAACTTCAAAATTTTAAATGGAAACAGCGGTTGATTTGGCCCCCATTGAATCAATCGCTAAATTTTGAAGAACTTTTAGAGGAAACACGTTTCCATATCTCTTGTCGTTTGACACCCACACGAGCTCGATAATAGACCAATGCGAGGATTTCCGCATGCTGCAATAATAAATAATTGTTTGAAACTAAAGCGAAGTACACAATTGCATATGCGGAAACAAACGGTGCAATTTTAGAAAACAGTGGTGTCTCGGGAATACCTCAATTGGTAGCGGCAAACAAAGTTTATAAACTCGTTGCATCTTTGAATTTCAAAAATAATTTATTGCCTTTTAGTATCTTTATCTCTGAAGATACAGACTCTGGAATACGAAAACGGTTGTTCCCCTTTCAAAAATCGACGTTGCGTCCCGTGGGACACACACAGGGCCGCACAGATTTTTGTTGGCCCATTCGTCCGATCTTTCTGTTGATTTTCTACAACTTTTATCTCTTTCATGTTTTCAGAGCAGCGCATTCAAACCGAGATATTTAGCCGTTTGAATGCGTTGAATCCGTCTTACACTTCTCGCTGTTGTACTGCCTCGGGCCCAGGACTTATTTCCTACAGTTTTGACCAGCAGATATTCTGATTCATTTTTTCCGCAGATACAGAATCTGAATGAAAAAAATTGATGGTCCAATTTAAAAAATCACAGTAGGGCCCCGTGGGGCCCTCACAGGGCCGCACAGACTTTCGTTCATCCATTCATCCGCTAGTTCTGTTCATTTTCTGCAACATTTTTATCGCTAAATTTTGAAGAACTTTTAGAGGAAACACGTTTCCATATCTCTTGTCGTTTGACACCCACACGAGCTCGATAATAGACCAATGCGAGGATGTCCGCATGCTGCAATAATAAATAATTGTTTGAAGCTAAAGCGAAGTACACAATTGCATATGCGGAAACAAACGGTGCAATTTTAGAAAACAGTGGTGTCTCGGAATACCCCTATTGGTAGCGGCAAACAAATTTGTCAAATAGAAACAGTGGTCGATTTTGCTGGAGTTGAAAGAAGCGATAAATATTGAACCACTTTCATAGGCAATATTTCATGACTGTTGGTACTGTATGGTTGCTACAGAAACTGAGTTGTTGGGCAAAAGCAAAATGATGAGATCGGATTTACGATGCCAAAACAAAGCGAATGAGGAAATAGGTGGCCGAAACGAAGAAAAAGTCTCGAATAAGTTGTTGAAAAAGGGTTGAACAAAACATGGTGACATGAACTTAATAATTATTTGCAATAGAGCAATTTCAGAAAGATGAGGAAATATCTAAAGAATCGTCTTACCTTCTGTGGAGTGTAGTCGATGCACCCTGCTTAAATGCTCAAAGTGATGTCCACGAACAGCAATACATCGATTTATTCGGTGAACATAATTGTGAGCAACAGCTTCAAGCTAGGCCATGTTGATGTTCCGGACCGCGGTTGTAATGCGTTGTTTCATGTTGCGAATTGTAGTTAGTCTATTGACATAAACAAGGTCCCTCATTCGACCCTAGAAAAAAAGTTCATGGAAGTAAGGTCGGAACATTGTGGATTGGAACCTCTTCCAACCCAGCGTTGCGAAAATAGAACATTTAAGTCTTCCCTACAGATAGCAGCATTATGTGCTGAACAGCTGTTTAATTGAATCCACATCATCTGACGTATATGGAAAGGTACATTTTCCAATAGCTGCTGTAGATATTGTCGCAAGAAATCACGAAACAATGCCCCTATTAAATGACCATCAACAAACCATGACCCAATGTGACATGAGTCCTTACAATGCTGCCCCACATATTAATGCTCCATCGTCGTTGCAGATTGGACTTCTCGCATCCAGTGCGGATTCTCCACTGACCAGTAATGTGCATTGTGGAGATTGACGTCGCCATTCCTGCAGAATGTAGATTCATTAGTCCACAAAACAAATGCTACGAAATTCGTATGTTCTCTCAACTGGTTGACCACCCAGTTTCAGAACAGAAGCCGTAAATTGCAGTCAGCATCACTTAGTTCCTGATGCAGAGAGAGATGGTAAGGATGAAAATTGTACGTATTTCTACAGAATACGCAATACACCTTGTCCGACACGGGTCCATTAACTTTGTCCCCCCCCCAACACAAGCAAATTTGAGAAATAAATAGCCTATCGTTTTGCACCCGTTATGCACCCGTTATGCACCGTTTTGCACCCAAGTTTCGCGTTTTGCAGCACAACGGTTACAAAGTTATAAGCACATATATTTTGGGGGCCAAATTAATGATAATGTCAAATGTTTCAAAAACAGATAGTGTACCGGTCTGTGCTCATTTTAAACCGTTTTGCACTCAAGTTTAGCCTTCGGCACCGCAATGTTTAGAAAGTTATAAGCTCTTAAACATGTGTGGGGCCAAGTTAATGGTAGTTCCCTACACCGTGATTAAAAAAAACAGGCAGTGACACACAGTGCAACAGATTTCAATCGTTCTGCACCGTAACGGTTAAAAAGTTATCTCTTCCATTTTGGGGGCCCAAGTTAGTGGTAGCGCCCCTCAGTCAAAATTTTCAGTGTACAGATAGTGTACAGGAAACAGATAGTGTACCGATCTGTACTTGTTTTGCACCGTTTTGCATCCAAGTTTAGCAATTTCCACCGCAATAGTTAAAAAGTTATATGCTCTTTTATTTGATGGGGGCCAAGTTAATGGAAGCCGCTACAACAAAATTTAAAAAAAAATCAGGGATTGACATATAGTGCAACAGATTGAAATCGTTTCGCACCGCTTTGCACCCTAGTTTCAAGTTTTGCATCGCATTGGTTAAAAGGATATGTGCTTCTATTTTGGGGGCACCGTTTTGTATACAAGTTTTGCATTTTTCAGCGCCGTGAGTTTAAAGTTAAAAGCTCGTATATTTTGGGACAGCCAAGTTAATGGTACACCCCTACAGCAAAATTTCAAATTTAGACAGTGACACATAGTGCAGTAAGGATAAATGCGCATTGTTAATAAAAGAAATGAGAAAGAGAAAAAAACACCCGATTAAAAAGAATAAAATGTTAGGTTCTCGCACTCGGAGACTAAGTTGCTCAGCATCGAAGTGGATTTCAAATAAACGGCTGCAAGTTGTTTCCGGTTTTTTGAAGAGCTTTGTAAAGTTCATAGTTCTTGCCATTTTAGTAGCTAATGACTTCGGTACTTCTTGATTCCACTAGATGTCTCTAATGAAATAGAAAACACAAAAAAGAAAAGCCATAGGATTCATTGAACTGGAACCTAGAGACTTTAAAGGAGCCATTTTATAAACTCGTTGCATCTTTGAATTTCAAAATAATTTATTGCCTTTTAGCATCTTTATCTCTGAAGATACAGACTCTGGAATACAAAGACTTTTGTTCACCTTTCAAAAATCGACGTTGCGTCCCGTGGGACCCACACAGGGCCGCACAGATTTTTGTTGGCCTGTTCGTCCAATGTTTCTGTTGATTTTCTACAACTTTTATCTCTTTCATGTTTTCATAGCAACGCATTCAAACCGAGATATTTAGCCGTTTGAATGCGTTGAAACTGTCTTACACTTCTCGCTATTATACTGTTCGGGCCCTGTGGGGTCCAGGACTCATTTCCTACAGTTTTTACCAGGACATATTCTGATTCATTTTTTCCGCAGATACAGAATCTGAATGAAAAAATGGGTGTTCCAATTTCAAAAGTCACAGTTGGGCGACGTGGGGCCCACACAGGGCCGCACAGAATTTCGCTCATCCATTCGTCCGCTAGTTCTGTTCATTTTCTGCAACATTTTTATCTTCCAAGTTTTCAGAAAAACTCATTCTAACCGAGATATTTCACCGTTCCGGAACTCAGCATGGTATCAACGATTGCACACAATTATGACCTTCCTCGGCCAATATCTTGAAATCCTGTCCGTATAATTTTTTGTGCCCATTGAGGCTTGGCATAAACTACCTGTGTGTAAAGTTTTAGCACCCCTTAGTGAAACCCAATTTGTATTTAAAGTGCGGGGTCCTTTGTGTGGGGCCAAGTTAATTTTAGCTCCCTACATCATAATTTCAAAAGTCAGACAGTGGTACGTAGTGCAACATATTGCAATCATTCTGTATCGTCTTGCACAAAAATTTCGCGTTTTGAACCGTAGCGGTTAAAAAGTTATAAGCTCTTCAATTTTGGGGGCCAAGTTAGTGGTAGCGCCCCTGAGTCAATTTTTTGGAAACAGAAAGTGTACCGATTTGTGCTCGTTTTGCACCCAAGTTTCGCGTTTTGCATCGTAACGGTTAAATGTTATGTTCTTTTATTTGACGGGGGCCAAGTTAATGGTACAACAAAACTTCCAAAATCAGACAGTGACACATAGTGGAACAGATGGCACTCGTTTTGCATACAAGTTTCGCGTTTTGCACCACAACGGTTAAAAAGTTATCTCTTAAATTTGTGTGTGGGGGGGGGGGGGGAATTTATAGTAGCTTTCTACAGCAAAATTTAAAAAATCAGGGATTGACATATAGTGCAACATATTGCATTTGATTCGCACCGTTTTGCAGCCAAGTTTCACGTTTTGCACCGCACCGGGAAAAAAGTTATAAACACATATATTTTCGCTCGGTAGAAAATGACAGACCCCTAATCAAATTTTTCAAAAGGATAAATAGACACTATTGTGGAATTGCGTTGCAGTAGTTTTGCACCACAACATTTAAATTGTTAGAACAAGGTTCTTTTTTCGGGGAGGGGGACAAGTTAATTGGTGACCCGCTTCATTTCATTTTTCGGTGAAAACAAATAGCCTTTGGATTACACTTATTTTAGCTTGTGGATCGATTAACAGTAAAGTATTTTCATAGAGTAACTTCTAAGTTAATTAAATTAACACAACGCGGTCTTACGAATGCGATTGATTGAAGTGGTTATTGTTAAAGACATCCAAGTAAATAATTAGTGACGCAGCTTAGACCTATCCCGCACTAGCAGTTTTCCTTTTCTACGTTTTAATTGCGAACAAGAAATACATACTTCTATATGACAGGGCGAGCAGTGGTAATTTTAAAATCACCGTGATAAAATAATTGAAACATGGTCTATTTCTTGGGCGATGAAACTATTGTTTGCAGATCTACTGTATTACGCATGTGCTTAAACCTGTCCGCGAGCAGAAGCAATTGAATTGGTCAATTCGGTAGGTAAGCCTCAGAAAGAAGTAGTTACAAATAATTACACAGTTAGAAGTAATTTAGTCCTTAAGTAGTGTGTTTTTCAGCAAAAGTATGATCGTTTAATGTTGAATTTATTATATTTGAAGTAAATAAGTCCAAAAAGTAAATATATATAATGCAGAAACGTGGAAGTGATATTTTGAAATAAGAAAATTATAATTTGTGTTCAAACATATAATTATGTGTGAACACATGATTAATGTGTTCAAGAAGATCAATCATTAAGTTCAAAAATTCTTATTTTTTCGTTCAATTTCCAGGTAATCTTTTATCATAGTAAAACTCTCTTAAAATTATCGTGAAGTAAGTATTTATCGTAAGTCTGCAACATCCTAGTGTATTGATACCCACATCTCTTTTTGCCTATGTGCCACATTAATTGAGCACGATCTTCCATGTTTGTGAAAATAGCAAAAGGCCAAAACCAAACAATTAAAATAATTTTTGGTACTAACAATTTTTAACATAATTTTATTAGTAAGGGTTGCATTCTGTCTTTTCCCAGTTGAGATCAGTTAATTTAATGAATAGATTAAGAAGGAGAAATAAAATAAAATCTTCTTGCGACATGTTTATGGTAAATAAATGCAACATATGTAGCGGCCCGGAAAGGCAAAAGTTGCGGGTCAGATATGGTTCGCGAGCCTTAGGTTGGCATCACTGTCCTAGTGTATTAATGTTACAGCTAATCTTTCTTGTGGTCCTATACAGCCAGTGTAAATGTATAGTATTTTGGTGCGTTATGCTATGACTAACAAGTTATAAAATGTTTCCAAGGATGTTTATCCAGAAATAATAGAACCTCATTTTATCCTCTCTTAAAGACTCAGTCCCCGTGGTCCAGGTGGTAACGGCGCGGACTTCGGATTGGTAAAGGGGAGGCACGCGGTCTCGAACTCCATGGCCGACCATCCTGAGAGGTTTTCCATTGTTTCCTCGCTTTCACCAGGCGAAAGCTGGGGATCGTACCTTAAGTAAGATCCTGGACGATATCTTCCCCATCCTCTGCCTAGCTTATCCCGCTCACAGATAAAGATGCTAAAAGGCAATAAATTATTTTTGAAATTCAAAGATGCAACGAGTTTATAAAATTGCTCATTTAAAGTCTAGCTTCCAGTTGACTGAATCCTATGGCTTTTTGTTTGTGTGTATTCTACCTCATCTCTAAAGAAGAGCAACCTACCGCGATAGTCGTGTTGTCTCAGGCTTAAGGCCAGCGTCCAAGGTTTTGGACTCGAATCTCCGCTGCGGCCAGGATGGGTTTGTGGATATTAGAGACATCTAGTGGAATCAAGAAGTACCGAAGTCATTAGCTACTAAAATGGCCCGAACTATGAACTTTACAAAGCTCTTCACAAAACCAGAAACAACTTGCAGCCGTTTATTTGAAATCCATTTCGATGCTGAGCAACTTATTCTCCCAGTGCGAGAACCTAACAATTTTATTCTTTTTATTCGGGTGATATTATTTCTCTTTCTCAATTTTTTTATTAACAATGCGCATTTATCCTTACTGCACTATGTGTCACTGTCTAAATTTGAAATTTTGCTGTAGGGGTGTACCATTAACTTGGCTGTCCCAAAATATACGAGCTATTATCTTTAAACTCAAGGCGCTGAAAAAGGCGAAACTTGGATACAAAACGATACAAAATGAGTGCAGATTGATACACTATCTGTTTTCGAAAAAAAAATGACTCAGCTACCATTAACTTGGGCACTAAAAAGTAGGAGACACAACTTTCATCCATAAAATGGAGGAAGCTGAGCTGCTTCCACTTTTTGGATTAACCTACATTCAGCCAGTTTTCGGTTGAACGTTTTTACTTTCTGTAAGATTTCAAAATGCGTGTATATATACATGTAAAATTCGTGTTGACTGTTCGAATGTATTTCATTCAATCAGAAAAGTAGTTTTTTTTAAGTAGAAAAGAATAAAAGGTAATATTCCTTTAAAATTAAAAAAAAAAAGATAATTTGTAGTGTTTGGGTTTCGATCCAGTGTCCACAAGCACACTGGTCAGACGCGCTTGCCATTTAGCTACGAAGACAGTTGGTGTTTCTAGCTTTCCGAGTGATATCTATAGCTAGGGTTTTACTGCGAAAGAGGTTAATCGTTAAAAAGGAGAGATACGTTTGCTACAGTGTAATGATTTATACCTAACTTAATTTCTCTTTCCGCCAATACAATCCTTGCCGTTCTCGGTCCATCAGTGAACTGTTTATTGTTCACAGTGTAAATGCAATATAAACAATCAAAATGACGGGGCGTTCAGTGACAAGCAAGTAAGGTTACTCCTGTTACTGGATTATAGAATATCCACCTAAGGTTTCAACTTCATAAACAAAAGTACGTAACCTCAAAATTGCCAGTTTATCTTACACTTCGATTAGAAAATGACCGAGTTTTAAGCGTAAAATTAGTTGAACGTTCACCTACAAATCACTTTGGCCAGTTTCAACCCATTTTCAGTTAACCTTAAGCTATTACAAAGAAAGTGTTTAACTTTAAAATGGAATTGATTTTACCAATCTTTCCACTAAAAGGCATACACTATATCCACGTTTAAGAGTAAATACAACAAACGCTAACTTTCGACTTTAATTTCTCCATGAAGCGGAGTAACTTTCATCCATTACGTGTTTCCACTTTTTACAGTGTGTGTATCAGCTATGCGGGTTGGTACTAGTCTTGCGGAGACCTTCACAACGAAACTTCAACCACCTTTTTGACGTTAGTAATGGATCCTGAGTTGAAAGTTGTCGACAGAGGGACGAGCCGACGTTTAAGACTTACAGCACTTGCTACTGAAGCCTAAGAATGCAATTATAGAGTCAAGTACCCAGCGTAAGATAATGAAAATATTCATTCTGAGCACTAAACGTTGATTGAAACAATTCAAATTAACAATAATATGGCTTCTTAATATGATAAATAGGTGATCAACGGTATGACTTTGCTGCCTAAAGATCATAAATAAAAGTTCAAAATTCAAAAACTAAGAAAAACTAACGTTGTTACCGAACGTAAATAAAATTGACAGAAAATACATTGTTGCTAAACAATGATATTAAAACGTTAACTCAATTGTTAGCAAATTCCTTTGGAAACGTGTCTTGAAACTAGAAAAATTGATAGAAAATACATTGCTGTTAATAATATTAAAACATGAACTCATTTATTAGTAAATTACTGTGGAAACTTGTCTTCATACGAAGCACAACATATATTTTCGAAAATAAAGCTGCGGATCATTCTCGGAAAGAGGGCATTTATCATCTTAAAGCACACTGAAGAAATGGAAATTCAATTCCAAAACTGAGCAATGGAATATTCATTTCTTCAGGGCAGATCATCTGCACGTAAACATTGTTTTGCAGGGCAGCCATTAGTGCTGTCTTTTCCAGATCGAGTTCGGCATAGTGGGGTCACTTCATCAGCCCTCAAAAACAGAAAATACGCCACGATTTGTTGGGTATGTTTCAGGAGAATTTGCTCCTAAGGTGCTGGTTCGAAGAAACGCCCTACTGGACCATGGTAGTGCTGCGCAACACTCATTTGGAGTTGGAGCAACTGTTTGCGTGGATATGAACTGTGCCATTTTTCCTTCATCCAATCTTCATTTTCGTTTATACTTCCCCTTCCATTTCATTTTTCGGCTGCAGGGAAGCAAACTGGCCCAAACCGGTTTTTAATGATTATCGTAAATTAGACCATTAGAACATGAATTTGAAGGAATTTTGACGATCCGAGTTTCGGAACTTGAGATATTCGAACTAGAAATTTAATATGGACGTGTACTGGTGAAGATGTTCAGCTTAATTTTGAAACTAGTCCTTTTCTGGATTCCAATTCATGAAAAGTTGTTTCACTTTTTAGTAATGACAATTTTCCGATTCATGATAGGTTGTTTCATTTGTTCGTACATAGTAATAAATATTAAGAATAACTCTTATTTATCGACTTTTTTATTTTTACTTTTGGGCACATAAATAATTTCAAAATTTATAGTATTAATTTGTATTTTTATTGACTGAGTGACACGCTGACGCTACAAAGATTTAATGTACAGAACAACAAATATCGAAATATTTACAACTCAAGAAAATGAGGTTTCATTCTCGAATCATGATTAATGGTTTAATAGGAGAATCAAGAAACGAAATTCTTAATAGTCCTTGTGCCAGAAGGCTAAAAACAGTGATTTGATATAAAATCGGGGGACCAGATGAAACTTTCAGTACTTGTACACTAGCATGTATAGAGCACGAAAATACGTTATCGACATTCCGAAAAGGTAGCTATCCAAAATGGTTTCCTTTGAAAATGGTGGCGGACGCTATTTATTCAAATCAACATATATCGGCTACGAGTTATTCATTTCCGATAATTTTTTTTAAATAAGAGATATTTCTATTTTCTACATTTTTGTTTATGAGCAATATTTTCGTAAATCTAATAATTTTTCAGTTAAATGTAAAAACGTTTCATTTTAGCCTAAAATATTTTCTTATTTAATATTTTACTTTGGAACGATTGGTTTTAGATAAACCTATATCCTTACACAATACATAAGGTGTAACTTAGTCTTTAATTTGAAAAAAGATCAAATAAATCCGACAAGCATAACCAGAAATATGGACAATTGTTTGAAAATTTCTGCAGTACGAATTAGCATTATGGAGGCACTAATGCGTGTAGAAGGTACATGATGATTTGGTATAAAATGGAGGGAAGAAATTTGACTTTCAGCTCTTGAACACTTGTCTATGAAGAGCACGAATAAGGGTGATAGACATCACAAAACGGTAGTTATTCAAAATGGCGGCCATTCAAAATGGTGGCTATCGCCAATTCTCAATGTTACGAGACTTCGGTGGTTCCTTTTTTTTAAATGAACGTTCATTTCTTGCCTTCAATTTTTATTAAGAGCAATAATTTCATAAATATAATAGGGAAAAAATCGAAAAAAATATTGTTTTTTCACTTTCATCAAATTTCGTTCTATCAAAAGTTTTGGGGCATAGAGAAATGCAACATATTCAAAGACGATGAAAATCGAACAACAAATAAAGAAAAATCTCTATTGTATTTATGAGAGATTTTTTGTTAAATTTATAAATTTATATTTAATCTAAATTATTTTATTTAATATTGTTTATTTAGCTTTGTCTTATTGAGTCAAATTACAAAATAACAAAAAATGTTTACTTTCTTATTGAAGGTCTTCCTAGGAAGCGATATTTTAAAGATAAATATTTGCTTTCATAATGCTGCTGGGCCGCGGAAGGTTAATAGTTTAGTGCTCATTTCTGATGCTAGGGTGGTCGGTTGGACCCCTGCTCCTGCTATCTGGACTTTGTGGTGGATTAACACCGTATGCGTGGCTTTTCTCGGGCTTCTCCCGTTTGGTCCCTGTTTTTTATTCGACCAATTCATCTCATCATCCACCCTGTTTGACCCAAAGTTGCCCAAAGGTCTTAAAATTAAATTCAAGAAATACTTCATTTAATATATACTTTTATTTGAAGTAAAGGGCTATAATATCCGATAATCTGGACCTTAGAAATCACTACTAATAAAACGTTTGGTTTTCTGTTGTACTGTACAAACAGGTTAAAGGAAGTAAATGGATTGTGATAGGCGTTAGAAACTAACTGAAAGTACTTTGTATTGCCCAAAGCGTCTCAGAAATTTATTAAGAAGTGACATCAGCAGTAATAAGATTCCATTCAGGTCAGGCTGTGACAGTGTAAATGCATTTGCAGGACAAAGAAAGATTAAAAGGTTTACTGGAACAGCACCAAATAATGTCACAACATTTAGAAGCATAGGAATCGAGTGAACTGCTCCAGATGAGTTATTCAAGACACTTGGAAATTTACTTGTGACATGTATTCCAAGAAAATATAAATTATAAGTGCCAATGAGCTGCGATGAAATTATTTACATCCAAAGGCGGATGAAGTCGATTGTTGCTAACTATAGTGCTGCCAAGATGTCTTGAGCTGTCAAAAATACGAAGTAAAAGTCACACCCTCGACACACCGACGCGTTGTACCAATAAGGGTTCAGCGGGGCGATAACCGAGGGAGCCTTGAATGTGTAACGCTATTGCCAAATTTAACAGAGGCTCACTTGAAATAAGTATGACTGAAAAGAAGAATGTTGTGGTACGCAGTGAGGAAAAAACATATTGAGCGAAGTGATAAAAGTTTTGTGACGATGAGAAACGTTTAGGCCACTGAATGCTTCCCATAGAATTAGCAACGGAAAGAGCAGTTGCTGCTTCCGGAAAGTTAGGGTGTGTTAGGAATTCCGGACTTCGGAAAGTCGGTGAATCATTAGTAAATCGCTCACCTTTTGCGCTTGGGGTCGTCGGTTCGATTCCTTTTCTTGCCATGTCAGTTTTGTGATGGAGAAACACCGTGTGCATGGATTTTCTAGGAGTTCTTCCGTTTCGTCCCACTTTCTTCATTACACCAATTCATCCCATCATACTCCATCCGGTTTCTGCTAAAGTTGCCTAAAGCTTTTGTGCTAGAAATAGGATTAATTGGTGACAAATTCGAAATTCGAAATTCTGTCTTTCCGAAATAAAATTAGAACACAAGAATTTAATTTAATTTATGGCCTTTAGGCACCTCAGGCTCAGGCGTTCATCGTAAGAATTTTTTTACTCTGTTTTACAACTTAGCCAGCAAGTGTTAATTGTACTCAAAATAAATTGTACTGTATGTTGGCGGTTAACCGTTCTTTCCTATCATTTGGTTAGCGTTGTATTCGAGAGGGCGTGGGTTCGATCCCAGCGGCCAATCATCGTGACTGAGATGTTCCAGAGTTTTCCCTCAGTCACACCAGGCAAATGCCGGGGCGGTATCTTCAACATAGGCCCTGGCCAACACCTTTCCGAATTCTTTCCCCATCCGTATCCCGGTCTGAGCCTTAGATGCGTAAAGGCCATAAATAACATTCAAACTTTAAACTTCTATCATTTGGTGATGATGATCGACATTCGGAAATTCTGACATTTCAGAATTCCAACTTTTCGACATTCCGGAATGTCGAAATTCTAGAATTTCGAATTGGGGTTTAATAAACAATCATGTTTCTCGCCTTTTAATGTTTTACCTGTATTGTTATTGAAAGCACGAAATACACAGAGCGAGAATAAGGTTCTCCTCTATCTCAAGCTCCACTCAGCAGCACACAAGAAGGAATATAGGAAGGGGTGTGTATCACAGTTTGTTTTTCAACTGCCTCACATGACTGACTAAAAGTTCATGTTGCGAAGAGTGCCAACATAGCTCCACGGATGACAAGAGAGTGAGAAATTATTTCAAACGACAGCAGCGCGTCAAAAGGAAGATCAGATGTCGAGTCATGCAAGGATACATTTTAACGTGCACATTTCTACATAGGGATTTAGATACGAAGACTTGGAAAATACCGGAATGTTCCTTTAGGAACACCCTATTGTTTGTGGAAATATAGGTAGAGACAAAGATACACGGGGTATGAGTTTGGCCATCACCAGTTTAATTTTAAAATAATATAAATTCTTTAGATTAATAAAAAGAGTCTCCCGTACCAAAGTAATTATACAAACTAAAAAGTTATAACTTTTCTGGCTTCTTCTTCTTGGGTGTAGGCCTCGT
>JAGDQP010003938.1:31161-89419 GCA_022664845.1 Lepisma saccharinum | reverse complement strand
TTTCCAGTTATTCTGGCTCTGCTACAGCCAGGTGTCCAGATAATAAGATTAGGTCTCTTGTTATTATTTTGTAATTATAACTTTTCAGATTTTCTGCGGGTTCAATTTAGTTTTATCACATAATGCATATGTTTAATTAATTGATGTCCTATAATTTTCTGGCACTCTCGAGCTGAGATGCTTAGTATTAAGAAAGGAGTCTCTTTAGAGATTTTCGAGTTATCCTGGCTCTGCTAGAGACAGGTACTCAGGTAATAATAATAAGTCTCTCTTGATTTTTATTTATTTAACGTGCCTTTCCGGTTTATATTCGTTTATTTATTTCGCCTTATTTAGTGTGGTGGGAATTAGGTCGCTAAACTTTTCCCTACCACGCAACCATAAGAATATATACAAAGCTACTAATAATAATGAATAGACACAACATATGCGAAGGTAGCTATAGCTAGAAAGTAAACACACCCACAGTTAAAATGTAGCACGCTTACTCATAATGAAATATTAGAAATGTCGTTAGATATAAGCTGACAGGTAATATCGTCGTAAGTCGTCTAATCATATTTTCAGTGTTTAGGTTTTAATATTTATCCACGTAAAATGATGACAATAACATATTTTATAACATTGGCACAAATGTTAACAATATTTCTACTAGTACTACTTCTGCTACTACATTACATATACCACACACAACATTATATTTCTTTTCTTCACTAGGATATTTAACCATTTGAAAATTACCCGTATTACCTATCATATTTTTACACACAGAACTATAATTAAAGCGGCAAATACGGGAAGTAAATCTTCAGTTTCACCAACTATTTTATTTTATTTGACTTCGATTTCAATCCTCAAAGTATCATAGAATCGTTTACACTTTTTTATTATTCGGGAAGAGCTTCTTGTTACGGAGAGAACAAGAACAATTTCCTAACGGTTCGCTAAAAATATACAAAAATCGCATACCTAATTCACCTGCAGATAGTTACATTTCACTACAAAGATTATCTTCCTAAATAGAAACAAAACTGCTGAAAGCCACAAGTGAAAGCGTTGTAATTTACCAATTATGCGTCACTGCAACCACAAACTTAAACGATGTCTTTATCAATAATGAGGCATAGAATGTGAATTAACATTTTGCATATTTCACATTGGGTGTAGCCGCCGTTGAAATCTCGAAGATTAATTCTTCATCTATTATTACTAATTTCCTTAATTGTTATCAAGTGATAAAACTACCTCATTTTTTTCTAGTTCCAAGCAAATCGGTAGTTATGGCCATTATCCTCGGTTACCTATAGAGAAGCTGCTACTGGCTACCTCCTAATTAATCACTTTTAGGTATGTAAACTGTCTCATTATCAGTGAATGGTAGAACTCAGCCACCGTGGTACCGGTGGTTATTTCGCATATTTAGGATCGGTAATGTGTAGGTAAGTGGGTACCGGTACGTACCGCTCATCCAACCATCCTGATATTTGTCCTCGTTTCATCAGGTTAATACCGGGATTAAATTTTAGGTCAGGCCCTAGTCGATAAATTCCCTAGCCTCTATCCCGGCCTGAGTCAAAAATTCCGAACGCCATATATTCAAATCTATTCAGTGAATGATAGCGAAAGTGACATTAAGTAGATCGTGTAGTTGAACTATTCAACAATTGAGGTTCATGATATTCCAAATACGTAGAATATGCTATGCTTAAGTGATAATTTCAACATTTTAAATATAACTTAGGTTCATTGAAGAAAGGTAACAAATTTACTATTAGTCACTACTTACCTTAAAAATGACTCAAAGAGATGAAGGGCTCATTCTCCCTTCGGACTTGATCATTTACTCTTCAGACACAATTCAATACAATTCATATGGCTGTCGCCAATACACACTAAGAAAACTGACCAGTTACTAACCATGCACATGAATCTCCTATTCTGCTAATGATCCAATGAATCGCAGAAATTTCTAAATGCCATTTTCATTTATACATTAGTTGGTTGGGTTTTGTTAAATTGGAACGATCAGGTTCAGTAATGTCTATTAATAAGCTAAAACAATTTTGAATATAGTTTCAGGTACAGTACATTACGTTTGAAGTTCAAGACCTCATTAATAATAAAAAACTGTACAAAATATTTTTTAAGTAAGTTTACTTAGAACATCATCCATTACCTAGAAATTATTCTGGGAAAGTTTGTTTACAGTAGCAAAACAAAACAGTTTCTTAAATAGCGAAACTTTGGAATTTCAAATATAATTAAATGTTGTGTTTCCAGTTGTTCAATAGTAATTAATTGAATGAAATTTTATTCTTAATAAGCTGTTCAACATCATCAGCAGGGAAGGGCGTATGTTAAACACTAGGTACATCTGAAATTATGTATTTTGGACAAACACAATTGATTGCTACGAGTTGTTAGTAGCAGTGGCGGCGGTAAGCAATTGTGCCCTCCCCCGCGGAAAAAAATAAGGGGCCTTTGATAAAATGCTTAATATGCATACATATATATAGGGACGTATTTAGAGTTGGGTCTGGACGCCCCCAAAACTCAGAGTTTTATGGAAAAATAGTATATCTTCAGGCGAATTTATATACATTTCAGGTTATTTAGTTATTTCTAGGTAGTTGGGTCACCGCAAAAGTAATTATAATACAGAATACATTTTATATAGTTTTATTCCCTCTGTTCTACACAATAGTTCCTAAGTTTTTCATAAAATGTGATCTTTTACCCAATTAAACTTGTTGGTAAAGACGATATATTATTTGGTCCCACATTGGTTTCGGGGCGCCTGTCCGAAAAACAATACTGTTCAGTGTTATTTACTTATTTTTACGGATCTTGCACAAATGTATCTTCTTTCTCCCAAGATTTCGTACAAATTGCAAATCAGTGACTTTTGTGAAATCGGGGCCTATTATTTTCGTCGGATAATTTTACTTTATTAGTTCGCGGGGGCCTTATCGCCGCCACTAGTTAGGACTCTATTTCTTTTATAGTAAAAAGCTCTAACACAAATTATGTTTTTAATTTTTATTGTTTTGACAAGCACCCAAATGGACCAATCTGACACTAAAATTTAGGGAACTATATATAAAAACTGGCCAGTACCTGAGCAGAAATAACCCAAAAAGAACTAATCCAAACTCACTAAATTGCACATATACAATGATCGTCATAGTGGTCAAAGGAAACCTAAAAAGGTACTGTACCTGAACACCTAACGCACTTACCAGCGCCTGATCGGGAATAACAAGAAAATGAATTATTTTAAATTGATCAAACCTCACTCGTAGAATTAGCATCACCTACTGCATCGACCACATAAAAATCAAAGTGGTCGAACGAAACCTATGGATAATTTATCTGAACACCTAACTTACTAACCAACGCCTGACCGGGAATAACTCCAAAAACGAGTTAATATAAACTGATCAAACTTGACATATGCAATGGCCATCACGAACTCTCTAAACTACATAGAAATCAAAATGGTCGAAGGAAATTTAAGATGCTTGAACACCTAACTTACTGATCAGCATGTGACCGGGAATAACTTGAAAACGAACTAATCGAAACTGACCAAACCTCACAATTAAAACGATCATCACAAACTGTATCTACAATATAAAAATCAAAGTATTTGAAAGAAATCTAAATGTACTTTACCTGAACGCCTAACTTAATGGACAGATCATCGCCCTCATATTCTACAACAAGTCCAAACAGGTCTTTCAAGTAACCTTCAATATAACTTACTCTGGTCCATATGTACATTTTTCAGTCGCTGCATAGCCTGCTGTCTAATCTCACATACCTCATTATCTTACACTTAATTATGTATATTATAATATTATTGGTTAACATTTGCTCACTCCCTGCCCATAGCCCTCTTCTCGGAGCGCTGTTACTAGAAGAGAAAGTAGTAACGAAACTCATTTAACAAGACGATTATCAAGCAAAATATCTGATTACCAACTCCTACGTCACGATAGCAATATTCACGCCTTAAGAGCGAATGAAGAAGTTGGATTGGAATACAAACCTAACATCCACACCACCTCCACCATGTACCTAATATACAACTACCAGAGCATACATCTACGTAAGTTACTTCAAAAGATTATGAATCAAATTGGTCATCCTATACATGTTGATACATGTATCATGATACATGTATCATCTCACACATGTTTTTTCAATATATCGCTGACAATTTTAAAACACATAAGAATGGCCGATATGAATATCCATAACCGATCTGACCCTCAACGCACGCAATTCTTCACATTTATCCATACTTCCACAAATGGACTCCTGCAGCCAATTCCATTTCTTAAACTACACCTGATATGGTAATCCTTTCCCCTAATCTCACAATTCGTACTGGATACTGTAGAGAGTGATCATGCTTCTATCATAATAACCATTCAAAATCGCCTCCAACCTCCATCGAAAACTATCCCTCAACGCCGGAACTGGAGTTACGGCCTTGCTGGCAGGAAATACATCTCAGATCAACTGCAAAACGTATCTGAACACAATACAGATGAACTCTGCCAAACATTGCTACTCTACAATCAACTTCAACACTACATATTCCTACCATTGCTTCAACACTCTATTGTCATGTACTTATGTGGGACATCGGGTATATTGATGTATTTTCTTCGTATTCCAAAATAAATAAAGTATTGGTTTTATAATATACAGTAAGACAGATCCTCCAGTTAAGTAAGAGACGAGACATGTCGCATAGCAACAAGGTAATAAAATTAAGATCTCAAAGCTCTGAAGGCTAATTACAATTACATAACTCAACAAGCCAAAGGTTGAGTAAGGTCACATTCCAGAATGAAGGCTACTGGATTCTAAGAGAATCAAGGTTAACCGAGGTTCACAGACAGATCGATTCAAGGTTATTAGCGAGAAGTGGAAACCAATTCGAGAAGAGCATCACAGAGGAAGTGGTCAAGGATTTTCACATTCCAAATTAGTGACAGGAAACTATGAAAGAGAGAAAAGACCTTGGATCGCACCATCAACCAGATGTACTTCATGAGAAAACCAAATATCATTCCTTCCCAAATTCCTTTCTAAATTTCCTTTCATCTATAAACGTCCGGCCAAATGTATTTATGGGAACTCAAGGACTTTCGAAGTTCCAGGCAGAGCCAAATCGTAAATAACTACTAAATTCCAGATAACCGATTAGTGAAAAAGAGACTAAATCCGGAATCAATAAATACTACAGACATTATGAATCTTTAAGTCATTCTTGACTGAGCGTCCGCCGCGACAGTTAAGAGTAAAGCTCCGTTAAGAAGTAATACTCAGTGTTACAAACGTTGATTTAACTTAAGTGTATCAGTGGCCGTAATACCAATATATTAGAACGTTTACAAGAACAGTTTCGAATTCTATTGTGATCTGAGAATGGACAGTCGTAAATCAGAATTCGTATTAACATTTCGGTGACGAACATTATAAGTCTAAAATCCAGTGCTTGCGGAAATGTGCATCTGTAATACAACCTCAGCGATTCCTCTTAGACAATTTCTACATAGTCTTCTCTGCAGAATTCAGGTGAGCTAAGGATGTCTGATGTTTGTAAGCTTGTTGTGAGTTTGAGAGTATGTTGTTGAGCTGGGATCGCTACCAACGAATGTAAAATTAATTGATTATATTGTTTTTTAGAATAGTGACGAGTGACTTACTTAACTGGGTGGTATCTATATCACCTGTACACCCTTATATAATAAATGTGTTATTTTGATTTAAGATAATGTGCTCACATTTTATTCGCTCTACCCCCTTTGCTACAAAATGCCCAGGTTATTGTAGTAACAATAACACTATAAATTCGGTGTAATTTAGGTAAGTTACGTTACTATTACACTATCGATCGAATCTACCACCTCAATACCTCACTCTTATACGCCGGTCCCGACAGTACTTCCGAGATTACATCGCACCCGAGACCCTGCAACACTTCAGCTTCATAGACAGTTTCAGCGCACACTGCATAACTACCTAAACGCCTACAAAGCTCGTCAGTGGATAAAATCATATAACCAGCTTAACACTACTTCCCATCCAACCAAATTCTGGAAACGCTTTAACGAATACAAACATTTCGTTTCCGCGATCACAGCTAGTGGCGTTGATATCTGGTCCGCAAATAACTCACCACGACGTCATAGATACTGTCCATACAGATCAGCTTTAAATCGCAACAAACTTCAGTTCTTTGCGAGTTCGGTGATTATTGGTCAGGTATTATTAAAGTTTCTGAGGAGATTTGTAACGGTGTACAAAGAACTCCTTTTGGCAATTGGCGCTTTTAGATATAATCTATACGACGTGTCTCCACCTCCCGTTCCTAAGGAAACTCTATGTGATACAGCGAAACTAACTTTATTTTCGATTACCTAAACCAAAATCTTAAAGGTCCCATTCAGCAAACACACTGTAAAGCAACGAGTAGATGATGTTTCTCTCATTAATAAATGTTTCTTTTAGATACGACTTGATTGTTTCTGCTCATTTGAAATATCTTCTGAAATGTTCTAGATACATTTCTAATTGTGTTTCTGTACACTAAAAATAGGAGACACAACGTTCATCCTAAAAATGGAGGCAGCTGAGCTGCATCCACTTTTCGGATTAACCAGCTACATTCAACCAGTTTTCGGTTGAACGTTTTACTTTCTGTAACATTTCAAAATTGCGTATATATATATATTTACAGTTGTATATATTTCATTGAAGCAGAGCATTTTTAAAGTAGGAAAGAATAAAAGTAATTTTCCTTTAAAATTAAAAAAAAAGTTGAAGTGGTTGGGTTTCGACCCAGGGCTCACAAGCATACTGGTCAGATGCTCTCGCCACTTAGCTACGAAGACAGTTGGTGTGTATGGCTTTCTGAGTGATATTTATAGCTAGGATTTTATTGCGAAGGAGGTTAATCATTAATATATTTTTATTTTACTACGAGGAATGTCTCGTAGAAAAAAAAACTTTGCTACAGTGTAAAGTTTTATACCCAATTTAATTCTTCTTTCCGCCAATGCAAGGTTTGTCGTTCTCGATCCACCACTGTAGACCATTGTGTGTAGTTGTTTATCATTCACAGTGTAGAGCCTATATAAACACTCAAAATGGCGGGGGGTTCAGTGACAAGCAAGTAACGTCACTCCTGTTATTGGATTATAGAATATACAACCAAGGCTCAAACTTCATCCACAAAAGTAGGTAACCTCAAAATTGCCAGTTTAATTTACACTTCGATCAGAAAATGGCCGAGTTTCAAGCATAAAATAAGTTAAACATTCACCGACAAAACACTTTGGCCAGTTTCAACCCATCTTCAGTTAACGTTAAGATATGACAAAGAAAATGTTAATCTTTAAAATGGAGTTAAAAGTGAGACGGAGTTATCCGCAGTTGCCGGAAAGTTGATATTCAATTAAACATGGATTCTCACACATTTTTTAGGCAAATCATGGTTTCATTTCGTTCTTTCGCAAAAGTGACTGAATAATGCCATCAATATGATGGATCTCATTTTGAAGGTACAACCTGAACGCTATACGTGGTATTCTCTTCTTATAAATACGGATAATTATAATCCAAATTCCCATAAGAAAATTATCCAAATTAGAGGAAAACGTTTTCCGTTTTATTACATTAAGGAAAAAAGCTAAAAGCTTCGGACTTTTTTGAGAATGGAGTACTATCTTTATATTTTTGTGTGACTTTGCCATTTTTCGCTGTTTCCAAAGACATTCATTACGCAATCGATTAGAAATGATATCCTTCATTATTGAATCGACAGAAATCAGAGGTGCTGATGTTTTCGTATTCACGTAGTTAGCTACTTGACTGCCAGATGGCACTATGGTCACTCCTCATCCCATTTTCCTTCACAGCGGGAGCCGGTCCATTTTAAAATATACTTTAAACTTCTTAACAGAGGCGGGGAGGAAGGAAATCATTGTAAACAATGGGGGAAGGGGGACTTCAAACACGAGGAATGGCAAAATTTATGACCTCTTTCGTTGATGGTTTTGTTTTATCAGTGAGTTTGAATGGCTTCTGTGAGAAGGAGTGATTTGTGTTTGCAGCAATAATGCCGACCTTTCAACAAAGATTTGTGAAGGACAAACCAAACCAGAGACACCTTGGTTTACCTATTCCAAGAAAAAAAAAGAAAACTTCCTGAGGGACTCAGAAAATACATGCAAGAGAAAAGGTAAGATACATTATTATAATTTTTAGGGTAGATTAATCCGCCAAATATTCTTTGTTTACATATAAAAAAATAAAGAATAATATAGAGCTCCATCATCCACTTCCATCGTACAACATACACATACACACACACACACACACACACAATATACACTATATACAGTATGTTGTGTTTGGGTGTTTGTTTATTTACTATTTATGGATGTTCGCTCGGTCTCTCTTCAAACCAGTGTTTCTTTGATATTGCTGCCGATTCAGACAGGTTTTTCCAGGTGTGTGTGTGGGAGGGGGGGTCCTTACTAATTCCAGGTATTCCAACTAGTGTCTGGACTACTTGCTTCCAACGGCCTTTCACCTATCTATCGCGCTTTGAGCCAAATTTGTCTAAAGGACACAAAACATTCAAATTCAAATACACATGTTGCTCATCAGTGTCGCCACCTAAAACAAGAACAAAAACACCGCAAACACAAGCAAGAACTGAAAACATCTCCTACCTCCCTGTTTCTGCCAATAACAGCGACAGAGAGAAGATGAGAAGGGAAAGTGAACCTGAAAAAATCAAGACCAGTAAGAAAACAAACAATCTTGCAATGAATAGTTCATCCTCTCCTCCCTCTTTCCCCTCTAACCCAGGAGTCGTCACCAGAAGTTCCACTGCCGGTAAATTAAGCTCTCATAGCGGAGACTTAAGTTATCAGGTAAGAAGGGATGATTGTGACGGGGTGGGGGGAAATGACTCAGTAAATCCAACAAAAAGTGTAACCTCTGGGAAACAAGCAAACTTTAGTTTATACGTACAAAATACACGTGGCCTTCGAACTAAAATAAACAGCTTGTATGAAAATATTCTAAACAATAACTACCACACCTTCTCATTAATTGAGACTTTGCTCACCGATAGTCATATAGATTCTGAACTTTTTGATTCACGGTATGTAGTGTTAAGAGCTGACAGAAATCTTACTTCCTCTTGAAGAAATCTGGGGGTGGAGTTCTGTTGGCTGTGAATAAAAAATTTCGAGTGCAGCAAGTTTCCTCCCCTGATATCCCTGGTGTAGAATGTATTCTAGCCAAACTTTTTGTAAATAATGTTACTTGTATATTTGTGTGTGTTGTCTATATTGTACCTGCGTCTCCTGTTTCAGTATACCAACATTATTTTGATTTTATATATAGTGTATTACCATCTCCTAATAGGCGATTATAATATTTCATTAGTAACAGGAACTGATTTCGATTTTCTTAACTCAACAACAACCTGCCATGAATTATATAATTTGATGAATTTTTACAATTTAAAATCTTTCAACAACATTAAAAACAAATATGGTAAAACATTAGATTTAGTGCTTTCTAACTTTTAAAGTATTGTTGTAACGCATGAACATGACTCGATCGTTCCTGAGGATGTTCATCATCCTGCATTATTAGCTGAATTTATGTATACCAAGCGGATCAAAAATATAGCAAAATCACATACAATTACAACTTTTCCAAAGCCAATTACGAGCAATTGTATGGTGACATTGCATCAGTTAATTGGGAAAGTGTATCGGACAGCTTAACTGTCGATGATGCTGTTGATTCTTTCTATAATACATTATATGCCATTTTCGATAAATGTATACCACTAAAAAGACCTAAACTAAAGTACCCTATCTGGTTTTCAAATTACTTAAACTAATCAAAAAAAAGACATACCACCGTAGTAAATTGAAACAAACAATCGGAGATGTTAGTTATCACTATAATAAATTTAAAGAATTACGTACTCTCTCCAAAAAGGAAATATCTGCAGCCTATAGAACTTATTTGCGCAATTGTGAAACTGACATTTTAACTGAACCCAAAAGCCTTTGGAAATTTATAAAAAATAAAAGACGAAAGTCAGAATGCAATGTGCTAAATTACGAGGGACAGCAATTAAGTGAAGAAACCGCTATTGCGAATGCATTCATGAAACATTTTCAAGTAGCCTACAATATGTCAGAATATAACCTTAATACTTTAACTGAACACAATTGTTCTGAAATTTTAGATACATTATTTCTCGAACACATTGAACTGAAGGACGTAGAAAAAGCTTTTAAAAAACTGAAACCTCGGACATCTTTCGGAGCTGACAAAGTTCCATCTTATATTATCAAAGGCTGTTCTGAAATACTAAAATATCCACTGCAAGCGATTTTCAATAAATCACTAGCAACCTGTGAATTCCTGCAAAATGGAAACTTGCCGATATCTGTCCCATTCCTAAAAGTAGTGGCACGAGTAATGATATTAAAAATTATTGCCCAATTGCCACAATATCTGCGCCAGCCAAAGTATTTGAAATTATCATACATGAACGTATATACTCACACGTTCGCTCAATTATCTCGCCCTTCCAACATGGATTCTTGCCAAACAAATCGACTGTAACCAACCTTGTTAATTCACACATCTTTTAGCTAGACAAATTGATAATAAAGGTCAAGTAGATGTAATTTACACAGACTTTTCGAAAGCCTTTGATGTCATTAATCATGACATCCTACTTAGCAAGCTTGTAACATTCAACTTCTCAGAAAAACTTCGCCAGTTAATAGCATCCTATTTGTGTCACCGTAAACACCGTGTTCGTTACAAAAATAGTATAACCGAGGAATATGTTGTAAATTCTGGTGTGCCTCAAGGATCGAACCTTGGACCTCTTTTGTTCTTATTATTTGTAAATGACTTGCCTGCTGTCATAACATCCTCCAAGAAACTTCTGTTTGCAGATGATTTAAAAATCTATTGTAGTATTTTCTCCGAATTTGACGCGGCCTCCTTACAAAATGATATTAATGCAGTCTCCAATTAGTGTAAAACAAACATGTTATTATTAAATATTAATAAATGTAGTGTAATGTCATATACGAGAAAAACAAACTATTTGAAATTCGAATGCAAAGTTAATGGCTCTCCACTAGTTCGAGTAGATTCTATTACTGATCTTGGCGTAGTAATTAAATCTAACCTCTCATTCGACATTCACATAAATCGCCTTGTTAGCGAAGCTTACAGGAACCTCGGGTTTGTAATGAGGTTAACTAGCGATTTCTCGAATATTGATGTCTTAAAAACTTTATATACGGCGTATGTTAGGTCAAAGTTAGAATACGCAACAATAATATGGGATCCTAATACACAGAAGAACTCTCGGCAAATTGAAATTATACAGTCTAAATTTGTACGAATTTTTACATACAAAGAAACCGGAATATATCCTAAATTTGAAAAGTACTTAGACCTGGTAAATAAGTACAGGTTACAATCTCTTGAAAACAGAAGAGTTAATTTTCTCTTAACTTTCCTACACAAACTTTTACACAGTAAAATCGACTCAGAAAGCTTATTATCTGAATTAGGGCTGTATGTACCGCATAGAGTAACTCGACCGCATAATGCTGTCTTCCACCTTTCGGCCCAAAGAACTAAAGCAATGGACATATCGCCTATTAGGAGAATGTGCTCATTATATAATTGTATACTTAAAGAATGTCCTGAGATCGATATATTTAACGTAAATATGAGATAATTCCATTCTTGTATAAAATAATGAATATTTTATGAAGAATATGTTACCATTCAGCTCCAAATATGTATGCTACACCTATGTGTGTATGTAGAAAATGTCATATGTGTATGATGAACACCATAATTAGGCTATTAACCTGTTGTGTTCAATAAATAAATAAATATTTCTCAATCAACGGAAAGGGTGTTTGGTTCCCTCGATCTGTTTTTCTCTTATTAGCCGAGAAATATACTCTATATTCTGTAGAAATGTTCAAAAATGCGGTTTAATATATGTAGTAACAAACAGAAAATACAATTTTATAATATACTGTAGTAATATAGAAACACACCATACGGTACCTTACCAAAATAACGATACAGTATACGAAGAATACAACCATTAACAAAAATAAAAAATAAGTTGTTGAGATTAAAAATAATAAAAACAAGAAATTTTTATTCATCAGCGTTTCTCTTCGCTCGCATAATTGGAAAATATGAAAATAACGAAGAGTGACTTCTGCTCATACTTAAGTTTTGTATAGAAGCCACTATATTTGTCATTTACTTTAGAACAATCATTCTGTGTCCTTACAGAAATCAAAATTCCATATTGCAACGGCGTGAGTTAATGCTTTTGAGTAGCAGAACAAGCCTTGGATACGCCTGCCATCTAGCGGCCAATTCGTGGCAACAAGCTACACACGATTTCTCGTTGATTGGACAGGCAGCTATAGATTCAGCGGGCGGTGGAAGAGATACTTGAATTCCAAGGAGGAAGGAGGTCTTGGATTTGTCAAGGCTTGGATTTGTGTAGCTTCCTATCACCCCACTACTAGATAGGAAGGAACAGTACTACAGCGCTAGACAATTTTTCGGCGTTCAAGACAACTTCTTGAATGTTGCGAACATATATTTTCTTCAGATTCTAAATTTTAGCCAACTCCGTCCGGCTCTTAAGTATACCAATCTTTGCACTAGAAGGCTTACTCTATATCCACATTTACGAGTAAATATAACAAAACGCTAATTTTCGACTTCTGTTTCTCCATAAAGCGAAGTAACTATCATCCATTTCGTGTTTCCACTTTTTACAGTGTAGATTAATTATTATTATTGTAGTAATATTTGTATACTTCAATAAAGTAGTCCTTGTAATAGTAACTAAATCAATAACACATTTAACAAAATACAGTGAAGATAATGTGATATTAAAATTTATACTTACCATTTCTCCTGCTGTGCATACAACTAGGGGGGGACCTCTCTTCGATGAACCACATCTTATTCGGAAATGTTGAATTTTGACAGGCAATCGTTCTGCAAAAGCAAAATATATATGTTTATAAATTAAAGTTTGATGAGGGAAATCCATACAGCCAAATAAAATTAAAGGGTCATGATATTCACATCTTATCTTTAATATGATTTAATGGAATGGAACTCTAATCGGACATTACATTATAATAAAGCCAGAAAATGCATGATATAACGACTCCTCTATCATAGAATTGAGACAGACGGATTCACCGTGGTCTTGTATTGTGCGTTCGTCAGTAGCTTAGTTGTAGGACGTACATGAAAGTGGGAAGTTTGTATAGATCAGGAGGACTGACTGAGCATTCCACCTCTTACGTGGCCGATGCGCTTGTATTTTCTCGGGCAAAAATAACAACGGAATACGGGAATATATGAATTCCTGGATGACTCGAACGGCATAGCAGTCATTATATGATAAAAGCACAGTCGGCGACTAACAAAGCTGAAAACCACCTAATGAAAGGAAACATTACGCAAGATCAGAACCTAGACTAACGCTATATTTCATTAAAATGAGAATTAACTATTGCGTCCTTGTAAATTCAAAGCTATGAAATTTCCCAGGAATTTTTAATCATTACTGATGTTTACTAATTTTGTGCTGCAGTCATGTTCAATTTCGGAATTAAAGATAATCGAACCTAGGAAATAGCGTCATAATCCAATTCAGCGCTCTTCAGAGCATTTGTAAGAAATATGAGAAAAGTCTAGAAATTTCTCATTAGTCATTTGTCAGCTTCCGCCACTTTGGATTTCAGAATTCAATATACAGTAGAGTCTCGTTTATCCGACCTTCGCTTATCCGACATTCCGTATTATCGACATACCATCGCAAAAAAGCATCAATCGGCAACAAGAACTGCAAGTTCTGAACGTAGTCTATTTTATGTTGCTCTCGACTCTACTGCGTGGTGCACCCGTCTACACTCTGACTCATGTGTTTCAGTGTCATTCAGTGCATGATGGATAACGTTCTGTATGAAATAACTGATGAAACAATTGTTAGTTTTTCAGTTAAAGTTTCCTGTTTTATTGCAAACACATGATTATTAGGTTCGTAACGTGTAAAATTATAGTTTGACGTTTAATAGGCTTTCTCTTAGCACATCCCTATTATCCGACATTTTCGCGTATCCGATGTTCTGCCAGCCCGTTTATGTCGGATAAGCGAGACTCTACTGTATTAAAGCTGATAATCAGTGTCAACAGCCTTTGAACTCTCTACGTGTGAAATTTTAGGAAAACGGAAAGATTTTTCAGAATTATTATTTTTCGTATGATTTGATTTTATATTTCAGAATTCAATATTTTTAGTTTTAGTATCAATATCTGTACATTTTGAAACTTCAAGATCTGAAAATTACATCAGTGTTTTAAAATTAAGATTTATTTCAGATTTATTTCTGGACAAATCTAATTTAGAGAGAATTGTCAAGTTTTTGCTATACCGGTGTCATATTTCAGGATAAATCTTAGCAGTATGAAGATAAATATATTTATACTTAGCAGGAAAATATAAAAATATCGATTCCACCAGCCTCCTCTTCACAAAAATTATGGATCCACTACTAAGTTACGGTTAATGTCATCTTCATCCGATCAGTAAACCACGAGCACTGCTCCACCTTATCAACAGACTTTCGGATCATAAACCTGCCTACAGGCTGTACTACGGTTACCAACCGTTTAGTTGTGGGGGAACTTTTCGGTTCCGGGTTAGAAGTGTAGACGGACGTCTAAAGCCGGTTTTGAGATATATGTTCAAAAAGGACATTTAAGTTTAAATATAAAGTTGTACTCTGTGAGTAAATACTCGCTATGTTCATGTTAGTAGTTTGACTAATATGAACATAGACATTCCGATTAATGAGAAAAAAATTACTAGTGTTTATTTTTAAAGTGGTAATTTTCATTTTATAATTATTCTATTTATAATAAATATACTTTAGACTTCTATTTATCGTATTTGGAAATCTAAACGACTACTAATTTTCTTACCTCTGTAGGTGGAAGTTATCTTGCCAATACTTCATCTTGGGAACATGGCCACGAAGTAAATAGCAGTCATCTGTTTCTTAGTTTTTATGTTTAAATTTTCTCTGCTCTAAGCAACGTTATATTTAAAATGTATTGTTGTTTCCGTCACGTAATTGTTGTAATGTATATTTATTTTTTTCATTCAATATTATCTCTTTTATTATGGTTTATTGTTGTTATTTATTAATATGTGGTCAATTGATATTGAATAAAGTTGCAATTACATTTTAAGAAGTTGAACATAACGATGTATTAAATGAATTAAATTAATCTAAAAAGAAAATAAGCTAATAATAATCTTTCTCGTAATAGAAAGAGAAACAAAAATTAACATGCAAAAACTAGTTTTAGAAAGAAAACACTCATTTATCAAGTGAAACTGTCAAAATAAAAGCAATTTAAAACTTACAATATTATGCTCATGTTCAAAATGTGCGGTAATATATTTGCTATTAGCGCCTCCAAGCTTTTAACCCTACAGCAATCGCGCCCTTGCGTTACACGAATGCGGTAACGTCGACTTGACGTTAGCCAGCGATGGCAACTAGGGCATCGTTCCGCCTACTCCTCGAAAATTATCGAAGTTTGCCGAAGAATGATGCATCGTAAGTTTGTAAAGTAAAAGGAATGACTACGGACAAATTCATGCGTCAAATGTTTACGGAAAAACAACAAAATTTAAAAAGTTTATATTTATTTGAAATGAAATTAAAGACGCCTTATTTATACAGAAGAATCCATGTGTTGAGGTTATAACGTAGGCTACATTTTCCAGATAAGATACAGATAAGTGGGAGGGAGCAAGTTAAAGAAGTAATACTCCAATATATACACACCACATCACATTTGAACTGAAGTTTTATCTCTTTTTTAAAAAAACGAGTTTCTAGATCAATATTTACATAACATCATAGTTTTAATAAAAGTTTTAAAACATCATATTATTATTTTACATAAAAGTTTTAAAACGCAAGTTCCAAGGGTTCACGCTCAATGCTCTTACTAGATGTAGTTTAAGTTAAAGCGCTCATTTTCAAAGTTAAAACTTATAGAGAGCTTTTTAAGGAATTCTGTAACTTAAGACAGACTCAGTGAACTCAGCCGTCTCTGGTTTACATGTGCACTGAAAGGGTCAGCTCTTTCTATGTCTAAGTAAGCAATACTTCCGTATCCGGTAAAGAACCTTCATTAGATTGATTCATTGAATTGTTATGAACGTCCTAAATGATTTGGTAAGCTTCTAAAGACGGAACCTACAGAGTTTGGTAAAGTGGACTCCGAATTAATCAATGGATCCCAGTGAAAACTGAACTGGTAACCACGCGCACAGTAAGCGAGCGCACTAACTTCTCGATCACCCCGAGGCCCGTTTATGTTACAGGTTTATGTAAGTAATGTTTTCTAAATACTAGAAATACACTAACACTACATAAGAGATATGCTTATTGATACTGAATTTCAATTTTTATAATTTATATTTGATTATTTGTGTGAAATTTATAAATAATAAATTTATTTAGTAGCCTTACACTGAGTAATTCTTATAGTTCATATAACATGGACATTTATTGCGTTAAAGTTACCAGCCACAATATACTTGAACTCAGGGGTGGATTTCGGCCATGGCATGGTCTCGCCAGCCAAGGCCGGCCCAAAAATTACCAGACGCCTGCACGAACAAAGTAAAATCAATGATTTTTCACATAGCACAGGATATCCCGTTTAGAACCACAATACGCGTACAATGTTCCAGAATATTTAGGATCAAATAAAGATATTCCGAGGATATACTTTTTAGAATATTAAAAGAATATTCAAGGTTGGAATTTCAGGAATATTCTGAGAAAGTATAATTATCCTCGACATATTCGTATAATATACTTGAGATATCCCCAGGGATATCCTTAGGATATGCGCTCATCCTAGACATTCAGATATTCATAGAATATTCTACGCATACACCAAGAATATCGTAAATATCCTTGGAATATTCCAATGTCTCCACGGGGATATTCGTAGAATGTATCTGCGCTGTATGGGTTAATAAACTCCCAGTAATAAATAAATAAATAAGTGCAAGGAATGAGTCAGAGACAATTAAACCGAAATCTACCCCTTCCTTGAGTTTATGTCGAGTTAGTTAATGTGACCAGACATACTTTTTAAGAGTATTATACTCTTTTAGAGGTTCAAATACTCTAGACCTCGAAAATATTATTATACTATTTTCCTTATTTTTTATAACTTTTAACCTAATTTCTAAATGAATGCCTTGTAATTTCTAAATTGCGAATACATTTCACAGGGTTAAACATTAAACCTAATTTAAAGTTAAATATAATTTAATCTGATGTAAGAGTGCACGTACTGGATTTTCAAGTGCATTTTTCAATGTGAAATTAATGTTTAAGTATCACCAGATCACTTCGCTGTGGCGATTTCTGTAGCATGTGGTAACATTTCGAATTTTATTTTTTATTTATTGCCTTTAGGCATCTAAGGCTCACACCGGGATAGGAGCAGGTGAAAGGATGCGGAAAGGTCTCTCTCGGAGTCTAACTTGAAGGTGTCATCCCGGCATTTAGCTGGTATGACTGAGGAAAATGAAAAAATCTTAGGATAGTCAGCCACTGGGATTAATCTCACGACCTCCCTAATGCTAAGTCAACGATCTACCAGTGAGAAACTGCCGCTTGTTGGTTAACATTTCGAAAATGTTAAGTGAACTCTGTCTGTGACAGAATAATTATTCAGTGATGACGAAGGCTGGAAGAATGTGAAAGAATAGCAGCTTACAAAAATTGTCGTACCAATTACGAAAGTCGAAGCTACTTCTGATTATATTTATCGCCTCTTGAAGAGAGAATAAATTGAATTATTTATGTACACAATCTAACGGCAGAAGATTCAAGTAGGTGGTGAAAACCAAGACATGGCTACCCATTGATCATGCTTCGAGAAGTTACAACTTATAAGCTATAATGGTACCAATTAACAGAGTTGAATCTTATGTTTAAATAATTAATGTTTTGTACATGCACGCCTTTATAGCATATATCTATAGTATACTCTTTTTTGTCGACCTAATTTCTGGTCACCCTAAGTTAGTTATTGATAGGAGTACGTTTTATTTGAGGAGGCCCATTTATTCTTCTTCTTGCAGGGGGACCCAATATTTTTTGTTGCCCCCCTGGTTAAGTATCATAGGATAATGTTTCATTTGAATAACATTTGGTAAAATGCTGGTGGCATTCAGTCTTAATTAATTTCAAATGTTTTATCAAAATATAGTTAAATAACATAGGATAATATTTCATTTAAATAATATTTTATTTTTAAAAAAATGTCGGTCGTATTCAGTGTGAGTCCATTTCAAATGTATTATAAAAATAGAGTATAATTAAGAATCATGGGAATTTGTTTCATTTAAATAACGTTCAAAACAGCACTGCTTCGAAGAGCTTCAGTCACTCGGCAAGCTTCGGTAATTTTCGAGGAGTAAGCGGAACGGTGCCCTCGTTTGCGTCGCTGGCTAACGTCAAGTATGCGGTCGCGTGAGATCTGTGCGGACAACAATGACAGAACACATATTCACAAACCTGTCAACTCTCACGCAAATTTAGTTAGTCATACGCATTCAAGCATCAACTCACGCTCTCACTCAAAGCAACTGAAAAGTCCATTTTGAGAGAAAGTGCAAAATTTTATTTAAATTTTGCACTGTAATGTGCAGTAGAAACTTGACGTTCTAGAGTGACAGGCAGCATTGCAAGACATTGCGATTTGCGACATAGCTGATGTTAGCAATCGATAGCAGCGCTTGCTTGGTATGAACAAAAAAAACTGTGTTTAGAAGGGCACTTATCATCACTCATATACAAGATTTCCAGTGAGCCAAAAGACTGCCAAAAAAAAGCTACCAAGTTCTACAATGATGAATGCAAATGAAAAACAGTATCCAGTAAAAATAACGTTTTTTTTTAGTTTATTCAATTAATTATTATATTGAACTGTTGATATATATTTTTTCGTTCCTTGTTACCTATCAACATAGTGGTAGATGTATGTAGAAGTGTTGAACTGATCAGATCGTAAACTATTTCAATAACTTTTTAAAAATGTTAGTTTAATTTTTACTCTGAAATCCGAAATTATTTCTTACCGTACACTCTGCTTATTCTTTTTATAGTACTTTTGAGATAATTAACGTCTGTGTTGTAACTCTTTTCTCAGGCAATCTCCCGCATTTCCCCCTTCCAGGTTGGCAAACCTTCCGCATTGACATTTCTGTCGGTTGGCAGATCTGTATTCATAGACAATTTTGGTATTCGCTTTGGGGTTAATTTGCTGCTTATATTAAGGATATCTAATATACGTTTCACTAAAAACAATTGTCTGTCGGATTCTTTTAAATATTGTAATTTTGACCATAAATATAATATAAATCTGTCAGAGAAAGATCAATGAATCCGGTCTCGTGGTTCCTGTGTGGACTACAACGCATTCTGTACTTTATTCCTATATATTTGTATCTTACGATCAAATATTTTACTAATGATGCAAGTCATTTATTCTTTCATGTACAGAAAACTCATAAAACATCACAATAATTGAAAAATAATTCAAAAATTCTTACACAACAGAACAGTAACCGGTCGCGTGGGGTCAGCACAGACCCCAACAAGTTATAGAAAAGTGGATATAATGATCAAGTGAGCCATTTAAGAATACAATCAAAGTCAATTCATGATTTCAGAGTTTTTCGTAAATTATGGTTCATCCATGGAGGAATTAAAATTGAAGGAGACGCCCAAGCTGCCAAATTTTGAAGCTAAAAATGGCCGCTCGTCAATCTTCCAGTGCGGCCTTCCGCCATCTTGCGTTTGAAAAAAAAACTCGAAATTCCTATTGTTTTATATACATCATATAGATAATACTTAATGAAATTCTAAATCATATGTTAGTATACTTACGTTTGTTTCTTAGGGAACATTTAAATTAACTCCAGGTGCGCTTGAATGAAGAAAAATCTGGCGGAATGAACATTGAACAATGTAAAATATTGGCGTCTGTAGCCGTTAACTGTGTAAGACTCCTGGTTACCAATATTAAAAGATTCTCGAAAATAACTGATAACACAGGATCTTTTTATATACTTTCTCTAAATGACAATGAAACTAAAAAGTAATGATGAAAAGACAAGGAAGTGATATTAAACACGTAATAAGAAATCCAAAGTCATTCAACACCAAACCTACGTAGCTAAGTTAGTAGAACGTTGGAAGGTTCTGGCAACGATGCCAGCGACGGCCCATTCTGACTCAGGTTTTTTGTCACATTATGCAAATGGCGTGGTTATACTTTTCCCTTCCCTTTTCCGGCCTGAGTGAAAATTGTCTAAAGGCCACAAAGGAATAAAAATGTACAAAATCTGTCAAAATTAAAAGTGAAATTTTATCGATATTTTTACGAAAAAATAAAGTGATAGGTTCATACTAGTGATGGCCAGATTCGGATCAGAGTTTCGGATATCGGACACTCGGATTCGAAATCCGGATCTTCGGTAAACTTTATTTTATATGCTCCAGTCTAGTAACTTTTGACTTCGGCCCGTCAGAATTCGACATTTTTCACCTAGTTAAAATCCACAAACATCCATGCCCCTTCCGGGATTCGAACCCGGCACCTCCGAGTCGTTGACTTAACGTCTTAGATCGCACGGCCTACCCGGTCAGCTCCGGATCTTCGGGAAACCGGTCTAATGGATGAATGTGATTTCAGCCGCAGATTTAAAGACCCAGTATTCGGCTTGATACCGAGCCGCCGTAGATCAGTGGTAGACCGTCGGCGTAGCAGTCGAGAGATTGTGGGTTCGATCACAGCGACCGACCATCCTGACTGATTTTCAGGGTTTTTCCTCAGTCACACCAGGCAATTATCGGAATGACACCTTCAACATAGACCCTGGCCGACACATTCCCGACCGTTTGTATGGCGTTTCTGACCGTTGTGTGGGGTTTCTGACCATGTATGTGAGGGTTCTGACAGCTTTCGCATTTGGGGATTCTGACCGTTTGTGTGGAGGTTCTGATCGTTTTTAGTTTTGGGGTGTCTGACCGTTGGGGGTTCTGACCTAGCTAGTGGGTCAGAGTGGGGAATCTCAACCACTCCCAGCTACGAATCGATCACCTTAAATGGTTAATAAAAACTGTGGTTTAGCCCATGAGTAATTCAGAATTATGGGTTCTTCAATTTCAAAAATATTTCTACATTTACTGAAAGCCAAATATTTTCATCCAGTGGAAACCTTTTTTTCGAAACCCTTGGAAACCTCTAATTTTGGCTGCCACACTGAAGAAAAGTGAGCCTGTGCTGCTTACTAACAGGGCAGTCTATGGTGCAAATTTTAAAGAAAATCAAAACGGTCGAGAAACTATTTATATAAAAATTTGCTTATTTCACATGAAATAACCCAACAGCCTTCTAGGACAGAGTTTCCCAACCTTTTGCAGGCTGTGGACCCCTTGATTACCTACTAGTTTTATTGCGGACCCCTGCTCCTACAACCAAGGAAAACATTATACATAAAGTATCAGTAGATCTTTTTGCGTTATCTATAGCTTAAAAAAGATGTATTCGTACAATTTCAATACATGAAAGTACAATTGAATACGCTTTGCTAACAATACTGCAATACGCCAATTAATAGCAATAATAGTAAAAACTATTGAGTTTGTTTGCTTACTATTTTTCAATGTGATAACAGTAGTTTTGCGTTTGTCAACATTTTCATATGTGGCTTAAAGTAGATATTTATATGCGCAGATCTGGTTGAATATCAAGTCTCTTTCCGTACTTATTTTTCATACAAACAAGTACAGAAAATAAGAATTGAAGCTTTCCTGGCGGCGAATATTATACAGATGTTCTCGGGATATCAGCCAGGTGAAGTCCGACGATAGAGCCGACGTTTCAAGAACAGACATTGTTCTCATCTTCAGGGCAAGTATACTGAGACCAGTTCATGTGTACTATATATAGTAACGGTAGGGGGCGGAGCTTAAGAATCTGTGTCTCTGATTGGTTGGCCTATAGCTTGACGCTGATTGGTCGTTTTCATGTATGTTTTCTTTATGACTGGTGTCCAAGTCCGACTAAGTTGAAATCCTGTATCTCTGTTGACATTATTACGTTCTTGTAGTATGGCAAGAGATTCTTTTATTATCCTATCCCAGTAATTGGAGCTCTTTGAGATAATTTTAGTGTCAGAGAATAAAATTCTATGTTTTTCTGTTATGCTGTGTTCTGCCAGGCCTGATTTCTCCGGATAAAATATCGTCAATCTCTATCAACACACCTTTTCCTGACTGCACAGTTGGCTCCCTCTGATTGGGATTGGCTTGACACAAGTTCCGCAGCACAAGCAGAATTACTTCTCCGCAGGACCACAAATAAGCAAACCAGGAAGTTTTCACGTCTGCACAGAACAGCACCAGAAATACCAGACCATTCTCGAAACAAAGTAATTATCAATCTCACCAACAAGCCTCTAGACGAAGCCACTTCCTCGTTATTAAGGAAAGGACTGAACTTTGCTCCAGTTCCTAAGAGCATACCAACAGCAGATATAATCTCCGGCATAGAACAAGCAGTACATTCTCTACCAGCAGAAGAAATCCGCCAGGACATAAGTTTGGCCCTAAAAAGGGCCAGATTGCCTAAACCTAACATCACCAAAGATGAAAGAACAGCACTTAGGAATCTTCGTGAAGACGCCAGCACCACTGTATTACCAGCAGATAAAGGAAACGCCACCATACTCATTCCTACTGAAGCCTACAAGAAGAAGATGTCAGATTTACTCAACGACTCGGCCTATAGACAACTCAAGAAAGATCCCACCGCCAGTATTGAACGTAGAGTTGCCATCCTTCTGAAGAAGGCAAATTTGCCAGAAGAAATACGCAAGAAAATCACGTCACATAACTGCCAACCACCGAGACTGTATGGACTGCCGAAAATACATAAGACTGACATCCCAATGAGGCCCATTGTCAGTGCAATTGGAAGCCCAACTTACCGTCTGGCCAAGTACCTCACTTCTCTTCTTCAACCCTTGGTGGGACAGTGTGAACACCACGTCAAGAACTCATATGAATTCGTGGAAATACTGAAGACCATACGTATTTCTCCAGATGACATCCTAGTCAGCTTCGATGTGGTCTCTCTGTTTACCAAGATTCCAGTACAGGACACGTTGCTTTTACTCAGCGAGCACTTCCCACCGGTGATTGTAGATTTATTCAAGATAACATTAACTTCCACATATTTCCTCTTCGACGGACAGTACTATGAACAAACAGACGGCGTCGACATGGGATCACCTCTCTCACCAGCAGTGGCAAATTTTTTCATGGAGAATTTCGAGCAGAAAGCACTAGAATCAGCACCATTAAAACCATCATGTTTTTACAGATACGTCGATGATACATTTGTCATTTGGCCACATGGTAGAAATGCGCTACAGTCGTTCCTTGAATTTCTCAACAATCAACACAGCAACATTAAGTTCACCATGGAAACAGAAACGGAGGGCTGCATACCATTTCTAGACATCCTCATTCGTCGCAAACCTGATGGAAGTCTGGGCCACAGTGTTTATAGGAAGCCTACCCATACCGACCTTTACCTTAATGGAAACAGTTTTCACCATAAATCGCAGCGCAATACAGTCATCAGCACACTTGCACTTAGAGCAAAAACCATCTCAGACCAAGAAAGCCTCCCTAGTGAACTGGCACATCTCAAGAAGACCTTACTGCAGAATGGATACAAGAAAGATGACATTCGTTTGGTCCTAAAAAGGACCTTTTCCAGCAAGAAGAAGACCACCCCAGAAACTGAAGATCCAGTCAATATTGCAGTCCTGCCCTACACTGGTAAACTTTCTGGAAAGTTTGCTAGAATCCTGAGGAGACACAACATCAAAACCATTCATAGACCGCCGTCAAAAATCAGAAACCTACTTCGTCCAGTTAAGGACGACTTGGGTCTTAAGACACCAGGAGTATACTGCATTCCTTGTGAATGCGGAAAAACATACATAGGACAAACAGGACGGACAGTAGAACATCGATGCAAGGAGCATGAAAGATACATCAAGCTATTTTATCCGGAGAAATCAGGCCTGGCAGAACACAGCATAACAGAAAAACATAGAATTTTATTCTCTGACACTAAAATTATCTCAAAGAGCTCCAATTACTGGGATAGGATAATAAAAGAATCTCTTGCCATACTACAAGAACGTAATAATGTCAACAGAGATACAGGATTTCAACTTAGTCGGACTTGGACACCAGTCATAAAGAAAACATACATGAAAACGACCAATCAGCGTCAAGCTATAGGCCAACCAATCAGAGACACAGATTCTTAAGCTCCGCCCCCTACCGTTACTATATATAGTACACATGAACTGGTCTCAGTATACTTGCCCTGAAGATGAGAACAATGTCTGTTCTTGAAACGTCGGCTCTATCGTCGGACTTCACCTGGCTGATATCCCGAGAACATCTGTATAAAGTACAGAAAATGTTGACTCACACAAGTAGTCCCGAAAGACATCAGATGTGAAATTCCCTTTCTCGGAACATCAGGATACAAAGACCGTGGACAAATCCAAAAGTCTACCATTCCTAATAAACACAAACTGGGAAATATCATCTTCAAGAAGCAATCGCAGGACAACTCTATAAGCTGGTCTTCATTTGGTGACAACTAATTTTTATTGTTTAGAAAGAAGATTCTTCATCCAATTATTTTTCTCGTGGGGAACCGGAAGTTAATCTCTCAGCTGAGAATCCAAAGAAAGCAAATGCTCTTTCATGTTCCCAAATTTTCATTCGAAAGTTTTGTTTCACTTGGCGACAGAAAATCGTTCAGCTTGGGAAAGGAATCGTATTCCTTACTGTCGATTCGGAGAGCTCAACGTGAAGCTTGAAGTTCTTTAGTTTTGGTTCTAATTTTGTATCAACCAGAAAGAGTCTCACCTCATCACGACCTCGAATAAGCGAGTCAGGACTCTTCCACGATATAGCCAGCTTACTTCAAAATGTAATTTCGTGATCTCTTACCGTCTCGTTACACAATGCAGTGAAATTTTTTGAGTTAAGGGAGATTCTGGCGATGACTAAAGGGCTGCAAGTGGTGGTGAGATTAAAGGTCTTCATGTTTATGTCGTCAAATGCACGTCCCTCCTTTTAACTTCTCTTCAGCTTCAACAAAAGAGTTTGGATGAATCGCCACTCCACGACAAAACCGATAAAAGAGTCGAAAAGCAATTAACAGAAATTCAGATTATTTCCTTGTTTTCAATTATGGTACACGGCCTACACAGGGTTTACAAACCAAGGAATTTTTGTTCAATTTATTTTTATTTAAAAAATGGGTTTCTACTCGTAACAAGTACTACACAAAGACAACTCACCTCTCAGAAAATGTTGATACAAAAGCTCAAAAAATTAAGTTATAGCTGTTTTAAGAATATGAAACACACGGGAGTAAATGAGGGAATTGTTCTTTAACGTGCGTTTTGCGAGAAATCACCCTTAATCCACATTCCCCCTTTTCCCTGTACGTTTCATATCAGACCATTAAATGTTGTTCATTCACTTTATTTACTGTATTGCTTTGGGTTTGTTGAGTTCGATTTTAACTTGGCTTTCGTGGTCTTTATAAAAGGAAATCTGTATATGATGTAAATATCGGAAAGTAAATTCTCGTTACATGACGAAGTATTGCGGACCCCTTACATGCTTGTCACGGACCCTAGGTTGGGAAACACTGTTCTAGGACATTAGGGAGCAAAGTGGGACATTTTCGATGGTTTCGTGGATTTTAAAGTTGCAGACCTGTTTATACTGAGAAGAGTAGCAATGGCAACCCTGTTTCGCGCGCTCTTGGGCGGCGTTTGTATGATGTTTGGTTTTGGTTATTTGTGTAATGCGGAACAAGATAATTTAAAAGTTGTACACTTTAGCTACGACAACAATTAAATTATAACATTTTTGTGCTTGCATCTTGAAATGTAGGATGGATTCTGGATGTTAGATGGTATGGTTCCTGTTCGGTATGTGGAGTATATGGCTGTTTTTAATATGGATATTCAAACTTTTAAATATGTTACAGGCAATCGTATCGGACAACTGCTCATATTCGTAACTTATGAATGATATACGAGGCCACGCAGAAAAACCGGTAGTTCTCTTAGACAATGTACAAGGGTGCTTGTTAACTTATTTTTGCAGTAGTTAAAATAGACTCAGGCATTACGTTATTTATGTAGTATGTAGAAGAGCGCAAAATTGACTTGGCAGGTACTTTAGGGGGTCAGTGGACTTGTTTCTATTTTATGCACTATACTAATGCTTTCTTCAAGAAATTCACACGCACAAACGAAGTAATACCGAGTTAGCGATGACGAGTTAAAATCAAGTTTATTTTTAAAACAAACTTCATGGCCGACAGCTATTGAAACATGTATGCTCTATAGCAGTGTTCCAAGTGGAATAAAAGCAGAGGCGGTATGTTTTATTACGATTTTGACTCGACATACCGGCTATCTAAATGTTAAAATACAGGCCACTTCCCTGCCTGTCAATTCCCGTTCAGGTGGCAACTAAATCGCGAAGAACATTACGTCACTCTAGTCTCGAGTGCAAAGTTAAAAGATGCGCTATGTCTATGAAAAAGATAACAAAAATGTCGGCGTTGCTAACTTAAAAATTATTTGTACATAAGAAATAAAATCTTTGACGCGTAAAGCTATTCGTTAATTTCTTTGTATAAAAATGGATTTATTAAAGGTATATTATTATAAACTTTCCAGTGACGGTATGTCTTGATCACTGAAAAACCAGAGGCGGTATGGCATACCACCGCATTCCATCTCACTTCGAACACTGCTCTATAGTTTATACCACATATTCACTTCCAAATAATTATTACGGACACTTATGTAGACACCTACCGTCAACCAGAAGTCCGAAATGTGTTACGAATGTCAGTTTCGTTAAATATAAGCTCTAGTTGATCAACACAGTAAACATGGCGGTATGCCGAGGGATACTTATGGCCATACCTCGTGTTACGAGTGGCATGTATTTTGGAGACCTGTATCTGGAGCGAGCGAAGAGGGGGTAGTTGAAGTAAAGTTTTGTTATACGCAGTGTACATAGTTTTTAAAACTTGTGCCAACGCGCAAGATGTTAAATGATTCCTAGTATCTTTGGCTCTTTTACTCTCATTTCACATTTCCATATCTAGAAACTGTTATATTTTGCATGTCAACACTTCTACTCACGTTGGAAATGTTTCATTTCTCTCGTAAATTTTGCATTTTTGGTGGTCATAAAGAGAACTTAAAAACAATCGTGAATATTTCTGTTCATATTTCATATTATGTTCACTATGCGGCGTACGGATAGTAATGGATGAGGCTGCGCCTTCTACGCCATTACTTAAATCTAATTACGGGGCCATTGCAGTTGGCACACCCTTATATACCATGCTACATTACTTTCACGACTCAATCTCGATTGGTTTTCACGTTCTGCATACCACTGAAATATTTCGGAGAATTTGCATAATTCTATTTTGTTTATAGAAACCTTGGGTTACTAAATTACATGAAAAGACACAACTTTAAATTTACTTATCATTATGATGATCCATTTCTTGCGCTCTAGTTCAAAACATACGAGCATAATACTAATTTCGTGACCGCATCTGCGTGTGGAACTGCTCTATGCTATTACTCGTGGGTAAATTTTACTTTAGCTCCCCTAACTGCCGCCAGCTATTGAGGACCATCTACACCAGTAGTTTTCAACCGCCGGTCCGCAAAACTATTGTACTTTTTTTTTTAAGCAAATTAATATGTTTAATAATATTAAGAATTGATGTAGATTTCGGCATTTCAAAATTAATATTAGAGATTAGTTTGCTTTTCCCTCCAAAACCAATATTATTTGATGCTGTGGTGGTACCTTTTAAACGTCCAATTGACCATTAACTAATGATATCTTCCCGGCTCATGAATTTTTTCCGTTCCCTGAGTATTGAGATGTTGAAAAGCACTGCTTTATGCCACTCAATCACTTGCAATTATTTATCACAGACACTTCCATAACATACACAATGAACTTGTCTGTTATCGTTTACTCAGTATGCGAAAAGACGCGGCAAGTTCAGTTTTAAAAGTGAAAAAGCTCAGAACTCTTTAATTGTATCACCATGATACATTTTATGGGTTCAAAAATTACAGTATTTAGTTCTACTTTGGTTTCGTAAATGTGTGTGTTTTTGTGTATTCTTGCAATTCATTTGAACTACTGTAAAGCTAATTTACTGTTCCTTTATTTTATATTCAGGTTCTTCCTGTGTTCAGTAATTAAAAACTAATTCCTGACGATTTCAATATGGCTGCTAGCACAGAGCATGCAGTACTTCCAACTCCTTTGGTTTTCGTAAATGATCAGAGTGAAACAAAAGCTGGCTATTCAGATTCAGAAGATGAGGGTATATTTATCAGAAAGAAGAAAAATACTCAGCAATTCGTGGATAGTGACGATGAAGGAGTAGAATCAAGACCTAATAAAGAGCTCGGAGGCGCTTCTTCTGAGAGTGAAGAGGAATCTAGTGTTGCTAATGAAACTGTGAAGAGGAAAAGACGGATAGTATTAGGTGGCGATGAAGATTCGGTTGATGAATACGATCTTTTAGGGGATAAGCGTGACGTTGAAAGTGTGAAAGGATCTTCTCCAATGTTTGAAGACTCCGTTGATAAAAAGGACAAATTAGATGAGCAGATAGTTGCGGAGAATACTTCAAAGGTAAAGTACTAATTTTTTTTTTTTTTACATTTCATTTATGTTCTGAGGGATGACATCTCGCGGCGATCACTTCCCGAGAGTGATGCAATTGTGATCGCGACGCACAGGCATGAACCAATGTGATGAAATTAGGATCACGCTGAAAAAGTCAGTAGCAAAAGGGGTTAATTGGACTTCTTGAAAATCTCGTATACTTGAATTCCACCTAATGTAATCTAATAACAATGCCTTTTTTCTAAAAAAAGATAATCCGGTATCGTGCATGTGCTCTCAGATAGTGGGTGATGCAGAAGTAATATGCTGACGTACATTAAAGAGTCTTATCGATATCTTCCTCTAACCCCTTTTCAGCGTAGTCTCCTGCTTCTTCAACAAATTTCCTCATCTTCTAGGCTTCATGGCCTGCCTGTATATCTTTAGGAAAGAATCATTGTCCTCGTTTTTGAATTAGTCATGTGCGGCAGACATCTCGTCCGAGTCAAACCTTGTCGCACGAAAGTATCTTTTAATTTTGGGTACAGATTAGTTCCTCGAGGGTCAGGGCTGGTGAGCATGTGGGGTTCTCCAGAAGTGTTACTTAAGCTATGGGTGCCATAGAGACTACAGAGGTATGGCTGACTGCACTGTCCTTAAAGACATAGACCATTCTTCCCATTGGTATAAAGATAGGCAACTCTCTTGAGTACCTGTGTCCTCGTGCTCAGAAACGTCACAGTTCGGCTACCGAGCTTTAAAAGGCACATATTTGATGGTAACCCATCGAGACAATATTTAAACACTGATTAATCATTACTAACATCATTGTTCATCCATCAGTTATTCTCATCGCTCACTCATGCTTATACTCTGTACACACTCTCAATGGCCAGGTCTGTAGCACGGATGGGATGAAAACGTAAAATATAGTTCATCGTTAGAAGGATGGAGGGCGTTGGAAGAACCGAGATGTCGTTGGGAGGACAATATTAGAAGGGATCTTCAGGAGGTAGGTGTTCGTGATGAGAATTGGCTTGATCTCACCCAGTAGGAAACGTTTTTTACTGAAACATAGAACTTCCGGGTTCCATGAGCGATACAGTATTTAAATTTTAGGTCACAGTAGCAACTGGTTACAAGCAATGTTCCGAATTTCTTAGTCACAGCTCGCGTCTGGAATTTATCCTTCGACGACCAAAGAAAGATCTTTTGGTCTAGCTTTTTCCTCCCAAAATTGCATATATTTTATTAATTGCTTGGGAGATGCAGATTATAATCACGTATTTTTGGCCTTCTGGTGTGTTTCCTGTCTGCATGCATCTTCACTCTTGCTTCGTGACTTCCACTAGCCACAGTGGTTGAAAGGAAGGATTAGCTTTGTCTTGCAACAGGTTGCTGGAACAACGAAAATATTTTGATGGCAGTGATGTTATGCAAGTGTAAATCTTAGCAGCCTTAGTCATATTGAGTTTGTGGGCGAGCAGCTGCAATAGATGATTATTGAATCTATCTATTGCTTGCAGGGTTGGCTGGTTTAAACCAGGTGTTAAAAAAAAAAACGTTTAAACAAAACATAAGTCAGTGTTTGTGAAGTTGGGACAAGTCGTGGTTTTGCACAAAAACAATGGGTAATCTACAATGCGTTCTATTGCAAAGGTTTTATTAGGAGAAAATTTTTGTATGAATAATCCGGATTCACTTAAGTGACATTGTTCATCTAAAATTTGTTCCCATTGTATTGGTAGAAGTAAGTACGAAGTCGTATTACAGGGTGTCCACAAGCAGGTAAAATCAGGAACTTCAAGATTTGTCAGGAAAAAGTACCAAATCTACCGCTGCGTCAGGAAGTTTTCCCTCAGGGGCTCATATCTTGTGAGCACGTGCATTGGCGACCACGGAGTCTCTGAGCTAAGTATGGGCATTGCTTCCATTGTCCTGCGTCGGACATTTTCTTTCTGTTCCAAGATTCACCTGCACGACGTGGTACAGATTTCACTACAATTACTGGTTGTAACCTATTTCCATTGCAGCATTGTAGTGTTAAGGTAGTTGGAAAATGTTGTTTGTGTTGAAAGGGTTGTAGAAATACTTGGCAGCATTAAAGAATTGTAAAAAAAGTAAAAGAATGTTCAAGTCAAAGCCTTTCAAAGTTTATGCAGAGCAGGTTAGTGATAAATTTATAAAATGTAAGTTGTCTCTTTTCTTAAGACTATTTATTCTGAATGTCAACCTTTTTTGACACATTTTCAATCTGCAAAGTCCCTCGGCTTCGTATTTATTGTATAAATTGCATAATCTCATGAAATCACTTATGAGTCTGCTTATACAGCCAATTAAGTTGCAGTCATCTCACACTGTAAGTACACTCATGTCACTTGACCTTAATGATGCTGAAAACTTGCTTCGTGTAGATAAAGTTGATGTCGGCTTCCAGACCCGGAAGTTCCTAAAGGAAGTACACGCAACTGAACTTGAGTTCTTGCAATTCCGAAAGGAATGCCAGACATTTTTGAGAACCACGGTTTAGAAGTTAAAAGAAAGAATCCCCTTGAGATATCAGGTAGTCAGAGAATTGTCTTCCCTATCTCCTTCTGTAATTTTAAACCAATCACAGGTTGGTTGCACAAGTTTCAAATGCCTCCTCCTTCACTGTTTGTTCGAAGCTACCAGATGACCTCGCAGAAAATGCAGAAAGAGAGTACTCACTACTGTGTGAAGATGCCAGAGCATCCTTTTCACAAACCTTTGAACCATATCTCCAAGACAAGCAAGGAATTGCCAGGCTCGATGATTTCTATGCTTCCCTTCTTTTAAACATCATCACTGAAAAGTGGTAAAGTTGAATCTGATATTTTCCCGCGGAAATGCTACAGTTGAGGGTGGTTTCTCAATCAACAAGTCTGTTCTTACTGAAAACCAATGTGAACGTACAATAATAGCACTGAGGAGAGTGCATGATGCTGTTATCAATTACAAAGGAATCCATAGTATTGTCATCACACAGAAAATGTTCACATATGCAAGATCTGCTCTCGGAGGCGAACATTATTTGGAAGCACGGCGTAGTGCTAAGAAAATAGAAGAGAATAATCTGCAAAACAGAAGGTCATGCATGAAATAAAGAAACTGGAAGATGAGCAAAAGAAGTTGAGAGAAAAATCTGAAATGGAATAAGACAAACTTCCTCAGAAAAATCAAACCTTTGCGGAAGTCGCAAAATTAACATTTGTGGACATTGTTGAAACTTCTGTTTTCGTTCTGGTGATATTGTTTAATTATTGTAATAGTCTAATATTCACTGCTTATATTCATAGACTTTATTCATCTAAGTATGTTGTAGTTGTTAGCATTTTTGCCCTAACATAACATGTTCATGATGGCAAAGTGTAAAGTTGTGTTATTTTAATCAGTAGCTTTGCAGAATATTTTAGTAAAAACTTTATTCATGTAATTTTATTGTATTTTCAATTATAAAGAAGTAATACTATCATAAAATTTGCTACTTAAGTGAGAGTTGGGCAGCTATGGAGCAGATGGAGGCTGCATGTAAAAGAAAACAAAATATTTTGCACAAGTATGAAACTAGATAGTCTGAGAGTCAGGATTTTTTTTTTTTTTTTTTAAATCTGGTCAGGAAATTTAAGTTCGCAAATTTTATGGGCACCCTGTATTAGCTGATATTAGGCAATCATTTTCATTCGAAAATCTACACAAAGTATTCATTGTATTTTTCAACTCAGGTCTGATACAGTAGATACAATTAAAAAGAGTATGTGAAAATATCGTAGCATTTGGCTATTTTGAATAAAACTGAAGTTACTTGAAATTCCTTAAATTTTGCTTTCTTGTCTTCTGGTAGCCATTTTATGATTGTTTTTAACTCCTTCAAAGTAAATTACAACTAATCAGATCTTTTAAGTTTGTTAATTAGGGCATATTTTTCATATTAAAAATTATAATTCTGGAATTTTGGGGTCATAAATGCATATTTTGGCTTTTTTAAGGCATAAAAAATCCTAGCCCTACAAATCAGATTTCGTACCCCCTTCCCAGGCTATTAAGATTTGGTGACCATTACCTAAGTTTAAAGTGCCATTCGGCGACCAGCTTATAAATAAGTAGATAAATTTGGGCTCAGTTTTATTTTCATCCATCTGTAAGTGCAATATCACTGTAATTCCAAAATAATATTTTAATTACCTAAACTTATATTATTTTCAGAGATTTGGGCTTTTTGGAAACAGTGATTTATATGATGCCGATGGTTCCGATGAAGATGATGTTGGAAAGGTACATGCTCCTGAAAATGATGATGGTGATAATGATGACGATGAATGTAGTTTGGAGAACATTAAGAAGAAAGTTAAGGGAAAAGCACAAAAGGCGAGTAAACAGGTAAGTAATAATTTAAATACGGATCGGCCATTGGGTATGCGTTGAAGCTATTTTTAAATACATGTTACGTACATGAATGTTCCTTGTAGACGCCATGGACTTATTAAAAATTGCACAATGCCGTGATACCATGCAGCATAATGAATAAAGGAAAGTGATAGATAGAAAATATGAACTTAAAGTATGTGGGGAGTGGGGTGCCTCATGTAAGATAGATAATAGTTGTCAAAGAAATAACACGCAGGTGTATTTGTGTTTCTTTTATATAAATGCTGTCGTACATTGCATCTATTAATTTCATAACCTGTGTTCGACATGCTTTAAATGTTAATATATGTTACATGATTTTTGATACAGCAAGAAAGTGAAAAATTTAAAGTTGGAAAGGGGGGTAAGGCAAGGAGATTCAATTTCCCCCAAACTGTTTTCTGTGGTCCTGGAGAGAGAGTTCCAAAATTTAAACTGGGATGAAGTTGGAATTAAAATTAATGGTGAATATCTTCATCACCTACGGTTCGCTGATGATATAGTCCTGTTTGCTTCAAATGCAGAAGAACTACAAACCACAATGGAAGAACTGAATAATGACAGTTCGAAAATAGGCCTTAAAATGAATTTAAGTAAAACAAAGGTCATATACAATCAACATGCTGCAAAAAGGGAAATAAAGATTAGCGGAGAGACAATAGGTATAGTTGATGAATATGTTTACCTAGGCCAGCTCAAGACATCGAATGCCAAGGTGACTGATGAAATAAATAGAAGATGTAAAATGGCGTGGAGTTCGTTTGGAAGACTACACTTTATTTTCAAAAGCAAACTACCAATGTGTCTGAAGCGTAAAGTTTATAATCAGTGTGTCTTACCTATGATGATGTACGGCTGTGAAACTTGGACATTGAATGCGCAAACGACTCAAAAATTGAGAGTCACACAAAGAGCAATGGAGAGATGCATGCTAGGAATAACCAGGAAGGACAGGAAGACAAATGAATGAATTTGCGCACAAACAAAGGTAGAGGATGTAATCAAGACTGTGAAGAAGCTGAAGTGGAAATGGGCCGGTCACATAGCTAGACGAACAGACGGAAGGTGGACGACAAATGTACTACATTGGATTCCAAGAGAAAAGAAACGACCGAGACGACGTCCAAATGTAAGATGGGTAGATGAAATCAAGCGTTTTTCAGGAGCTACATGGATGAGGATATCAGGAGACCGAGATATGTGGAAAGAAAAGGGGGAGGCCTTCATCCAGCAGTGGATAGAAAACGGCTGAATATGATGATGATATGATTTTTGAGACCGATGATATATTTGACCGCATTTTCCTGCGATTTTTTTTTTTTTCAATAAATATTAAGTAGTGTTAAAATAGTAATGGAGGAATGGTTTAAACACTAGTCCCAGCACCCATCCTGATCTGATATAGATTTTCAGTTAATCACCAGCCAAAATTGTATCGTGAATCAGAGTTAGGTCTGCAACCTTTTTCTACCAGCGGACAGAACTAGGATTGAGGACGGGGGAACATTTAGCCTGAAATGTTGTGAACTACACCAACGAAAATTTGAATAATGGAGGAAATTCTTCTCAATGTATTGTAGTAAGTGTCTTCTTATAAAATAACTTCATACTTGCACGGAAAACTTTGATTTAAAATTAACGTAATTAAGTCGTATTGGGAGAGATTCCAATAATCACTTTGTTTCGACAGTTTCGAAACCATTATGGGTTCCATTTTTAAGAGTACAAACTCTTTGTATTTTGATAATGAATACTATGATGATTCCGGAACAATCGATATAAAGTGTTTATTATTGTCTGCATCAATGATGTCTTTCTCAGCGCCATGTAAGTTATTCTTATTATTCCGACATTTCTCACCTAACTAACTTAACGAATTATACCAGTGTCATGAAGTAGGGCAGTCGATAGCGTGCTCACCTTATAATCGAGAGGACACAGGTTCGAGTCCCGGTGCCGGCCATCTTGACTGAGGGTTTTTTTTCCTGGTTTCTCTCTGTTACATCAGGCAAATGCTTTGATGGTTTCTTGAATAAGGCAAGGGCCAATTCGTTCCAAACGTCTTCTCTTTGTCGTTAAATATATCCTTGTAAAATGGCCGAAATTGGATTGTATCTGCAGAGCGGGAGACGGGAGGTTAAATAAGTCTGTTGCAATAAGCAGGCATAGCTATAATCTCACTTCTGATCAAAACATAAAAATGTACTGGTATAAGGAAGTGTGGAGACTGTATCCCATAAACATTAATTTTCTGCTGTTAATTATTAGTTATTTTTGGACGCCTACAATTCATTTTATTTATTTTATTTTAGTATAAATGTAAATCTTTTGTAAGAGCTTAATTGATATCCTTCTTACTTTTCATAGGTGAATGGGAAATTGTTTGATATATTGAAAAAGTCACTCTTGTCAAAATATATTTAAAGAAAATCCTTAAAGAAACTGATGTCTTAATTTTTGTTAATCTTTTATTCATCCGTACTTCTTAAATTGTTTTTAAATCAATAAATAGACGTGTCACTGTCACAAGATTTACTTCTTATTTTTATTTATTTATTTTCCAGCCTCCAAAGTCTAAGCCACCTAAACGAGCCTCAGCTGTACAAGCTGCTCAACACATTCATAGTGAAACACAGCGGATGATTCGGGAATCACGAGTTTCTCTACCCTATCACCGTCCTAAACAGCGAACACTGACTGAATTTCTGAACCGACGACGCTTAACACCTTTACCAACGAAGTCTTTTCGGCTTTCATCGGATGAACTCGGTAACGTATGGTAAGTATGTTCTGTGTATTATGTCAAATCTTTTATTGAGTAGGAAGTTATGTAATACAATGTCCACTGTATTAATTATTTACAGTTGTGAAAACGAAAGGATGAGACAATTTTCACAAAGAACCTGAAAATTATGCTAATGCTTAAATTAAATCCATGTTGCAAAAACAAAATTTACTTTAAAGTTTGAAAGCATTTCCTTTGTAGGTATGCAACCCACTTTTCCAGAATTTTAAATATTGATCTTTCGGAGCTTCTTCTGATTTTAGTGCAATGTAATTATTATCTCAATGAATATTAAATATGTGGAATTGCTATATTATATGGGAAATGAGTAACACATAATGTGTTTTACGTGGGAGCAGGTCTTCCCCGTGTACTCAAAGATTGAAAACTGAGCTGCCGTGGCTCAGTGGTAGGGTGTTGGCTTAGCATTCGGGACGTCCTGGTATCGATCCCAGCGGCCGACCATTCTGACAGGTTTTTCCTCGATCACACAATGCAAATACTTCGAGGTACCTAAAAAATAGGCCCTGGCCGTCTACCTTCCAACATCCTCTCCTCCACCCTATCCCAGCCTGAGCCTCAGATTCATAAAGGCCTTAAATTCAAAGATTGAAACACAGTAGCCCTTTCAGGCTCTGATTCAAGTCCATTTTCAGTTGTACGAACTAGTAAGAGTACGTCAGGTTAACAGGATGGGTAAAGATTGCTGAGGTAGAGCTCCCGTTGTTAAGAATGAAATTAGAATGTGTGGTCTAAAAAGAAATCCATGATGGAAGAATCTGGTAGCAATCTTGAGTAGGTCATGTGCCAGCTAAAAGTTAAAGTTACCCATATTTTGGCTGACTCTAGTAAGTCAATAATTGCTTCCGACTCCACAGCCGTGAGAGCAAGATATTACGCGCCATTATTTGGATTCCAGGCACAATGAATTCGAATATTTTTTTTTTTTTTTTTTTTGGCTGGCTTTTGTGCATTTTCTGTTTGAGTTCCAATGATAAACATATTTCGTTGATATAGCAAATTCTAAATATTTTTCTACTTATTGGATGTTCTTGGTTTATTGTAGTTCGTCTAGTTCAGTTAGAATTAATAACGTTGAAAACGTACACTTAGTATCGGCGAATGCCGGCATGGTACTTAGACCTGTTCGTTACCTTTCCTGCCCAGTCATGTGTCGGTCTTCTGCTGTAGCTCGCTGCCAGGTCTATAAATGTAAGTTAAATGTCATAGGTGACACCACGTAGTATATGATACATAGAACTGTTTATTTATGAGCACGTTAGTTAGGAAATGCAGTCGTAGTAAGTGAAATAATATATATTTTTTATCTCTGTTCTGTGTTTTAGCAAACAACTGGAGGAAAGAGAGAAAGAAGTGGAGGAATTCTACAAATCGGAATCAGACGAATCGGATAATGAATGGCCAAAACCTGCAGAAGCAGATGAACAACAGACAGTGAACCAGAATGAGAAGACAGAGAACAGTGTTTCGGCTACTGGAAACAGTGCGGACGATTCCGGTGTTCATTGCTCGAATGAATCGCCTAGTGACAGTTCTCAACCAAACAGTGACTCACAGTGTTACGACTCTGTTCCGATTCTGCAAATGGTTGATTCAAGTTTAAATAAAGAAGTGACTGCAAGTAATAATATTACTGAGCAAGCGGATTCGAGTTCTCAAGATCAGTTGACAGTTGAACCTTGTAAAACAGAAAGTGATTTAGTTAATAATATAGAAGAAAACGCGCAGTGTAATGCAAAAGAGGTTGAACTGACAGAAAACTGCGAGTCTAGAAGTTTGAGCGTCGAAAGTGAAAGCGTGGTAGCTAATTCTGTGTCTAACGGTTGTGAGAATGTATCTGTAATTTCAGGTGAAAAGTGTATGGTAACCAGTGCTAGTGAAAGAAAGAAGGATACTTTATTTAATGAAAGTGATAGTAGTGAGGTACCGATCTCGATAAATCAAAAGGAAGAGAATATAAATGAAAGATCCAATTCAACAGAATGCACTGTTTCTCTGTTAAACAGTCAATCTGCCGATGACGATTCAGTTACAAAAGTGTCATCGTCTGTCACATCTGAAGACAAGGCAAGTGAAATCAGTGTAGCGGTTGATACTACTGTCCCGACGCAAAGTGACAGTGATCTCAATAAAGACAGTCTCGCAGTAACGGAACTACAACAGTTTTCTTCGACTGAGATTGACTCTCAGAATTTCCATTTAAGATTTGACTCGAATACAGAAAGTCAGGAAAATGAGTTAATGAATCACGAAATTTCCAAAACCTTAGAAAATGATGTCACTCAAGTAGAAGAACGTGGTGAAAAGCTGGAAGTTGATACTAAGCAAGAGGTTGCGTTAACAAAGAAAGAAGAGAGGCTTCAAAAGTTGGCTTCACGTTTTGTTACTTTACAGAACATTCCGCTTACTAAACCACGACTTAGTACCGGAGAGAATGATATCATTGATTTAGAAGTAGACGAAACGTTGAAGACTCCTAAACCTCGCGGCATCAGGCAATTAATGGAAAGGTTTTTCGAACACGCTTCGGCGAAGAAACGTAAAAGTACTTCTCCTACGGAAGTGACTCTCAGGTAATGTATTACTATATATTATTTTCATTTCTTTAGATGTAAGTCTCAAATATTAATGAACATGTAGTCCTGTTTTCTTAGAAAAATAATAGTATTTTATTTCATTCCTTGATAGTACAGTAATAGTAGGTGCCAAAGTCGCAACAAAGCAGAGAAATTTGGATGATCTTCTCTCTGAGAGGTATGATAGGTGGACTAACCGATCATGAACATTATCAACAGGAGCCGCGGTGGCTCAGTTGATAGAGCACTCACCTCTGGTGCTAGGGGTCGTCTGATCGATCCCTGCCATGCCATGTGGATTTTGTAGTGGACAAACACCGTGTGCGAGAGTTTTCTCGGGATTCTCTCTCTTCCTCCCACTTTCTTCATTCCACCAATTCATCCCATCATCATCCATACGGCCTGAGCCATAGTTGCCTAAAGGCCTTAAAATGAAATTAAAAATGAACATGATCAAATCGTACGTGCCACGAACACAGACCTACCTCAGTAGTCATATGGATTAAGGAGCTTGGCTGCCATTCACAATGTTGCTGGTTTGAATCCCTTCTAGGGCATGGATGTTTGTGGATTTTAAAAAGTATTGCATTCTTTTAATTGTGACGGACAGAAGTCAGTGCCCAAATAAAATAATGTTTATCCAAGCTTTATGAGCAGACGGGTTATTTACAAACCAAAATGGCCAGTGAATGGATTTTCGCATGTAACTATCAAGTATGTACCGATAGTATGTGAGACCACAGGAAAACTGAGTGTCTGTCAATATTTTTGCAAGATCGAGGTCTTCATTGCCTATTCAGGTGTGTGTGTGTGTGGAAGCAAGACACCTTGTAATAGTTGACCACCGAATTCAGATCTTGGTGCCGAGAGACCGATCATCCAGCGGACAACCAACCTGCTGCTTCTAACAGAACTATGCACCCTCCACATCGATCACTAGTGATAATGCAGTGGCCGGAGAAATATTCCTCACAATTATAATCCTAGGTTGACATTCCGAGCTTCACAGAAATTAATCCAATGTAGCATGTCGAGCGTAATGTTCTTGAACAGGACCCACTATTAACTACTCTACAAGATTTGTGGGTTGTCATTCATATATATGTATAACTTGTGAAAACTCAAGAACAATGTTTACACTTCATTGAATGCATGTCTAGGCAATTAGTGACGTTAAGCAAGGCTACAAGTGGACCTGTACTATTGGGTTGGTATGCGTGCCACTGCACTTCATTGTATTTAATAACCAGCACAACACCAGAACCCCATTTTTTGCAGCATCTAACTTTGAGGACTGAACGTGCATTATACGTTCGAATTTTGGTCAGGTTTCGAGTTCGGGAAAAAGGGTAAAAACAAAGGCTCCATTGGACGTACACTTATTCCATTTCACCAATCTTCTTCAAGTTGACATATTCTACCGTTTCATTGTTGATTAACGTTTTTTATATCCACAAGTGACCGCTTCTTTTTTTGCAATTTTGGAATTGTGAATCCTATTTTGAAGCACTCCTACACCTTTTGACAGTATGCCCCGCCTATATATATATTTTGATTTCATTCCGTAATTTTGTGCGTAAGGTAGCGTAATAAACACCTATAAGTGTACTACTTTTCGGCAGATATTTAGTCATTATAACGCTTTTTTGATCCCAAAACTCTGCCAGGAAGCTTTTCCTGCTGACGATTAAACCTTTATTTTTATTTTTTTAGTTCAAAATAATGTGTCCAACTTAGTGATTACAGGAGCGGAAAAGTTTTTCACATTGTTTTGGTACAAGGTGGACAACTTTTGTTGTCACCCTTTCGGAAAACACTTAACAATCGTGGAATCCCAGTGGTACTCAACTTTCCGTAAGCGGAGATAGCCGTGAATGATTGTTTCTACAGAGAACACACTAATCTTCACCTTCTGAGACAATTCACGCATCAGTCTTCCACGATTAACGATTCCACTTTTCTGATCTTGATGTCATCATTGGGATGAATGGGGACGATCTGGAATGGATCCATGTTCATCTGCTGTCTGACCACATCCAAAATGTCTGTGCTAGTGTGCTTCAGTCATAAGATGGAGCACACAGACTAGTCATAAGAGATTTTCTCTTGGATTTTCTTACGTGATTTCCCCTTCGAGAACAGATACAGGATAACAGCTCTGGCTTCAACTTTGTCCAAAATCAAAATGTCTCAGTGCTGCAAGTTTTGTAGTTTCAGTACAGATATATATATATATATATATATATAAATCACAGCCATATTCAATCCACTAGTGGATGAGGCCTCTCCCCGAAGGGAGGAGTTGGTCTACTGCTCCCACGCTGACCAGACGGGTTGGGAGAGGAGAGCCGAAGCTCTCACTGTGATCGCCACTGTCTTTTATTCACAGCAGCTCCCCAATTGTCCTCACGATGCTGGGTCAACACCGAAATATTTGAGCCCCCATCGGGAATCGAACCCGGGACCGCTCGCACTGAAGTCGAGCGCGCTACCGACTAGGCTACGCAGGAGCTCATATATATATATATATATATATATATATATATATATACATTACATATATACATACATTACATTACATACATATACATATATATATTACTTCACACAAAATAAGTATCTGCGATATGCGAAAGTAGTTCGGTGTGATTATTGAACCCTCCTTAAACAATATCAATAAGCACTAATTTCGAATAATATTTTGTCTTAAAATCGACAGTATCCTCTCTCATTTTTTTTGTCATGGTTGCAGGACTTGCGGACCTAGGTCTCCCTATTCCCAGGCGACTGTTCTACCACAGGACCAATTTCTGTGTATATTAGTAATTGCTTCGGCTTTGTTTGAAGCAGCTCACTTCTAATGCTGATGTTCAGAATTCCCCACGGAACTGTAATGATTTGTAATAAACGTTAATTCATTGTATTAGTACGACTTCGGCTAACTCTTCAATCTCAGGGGGGCGGGTATTTTATACTAAAGTCATATCCAGAATCGCAGTGAATTACTTCATCGAGATTGATAACAGTGACTAACATATCTTTCAGGTTCATAATTACAATGTATTGTAATAGACAAATGTCAAGGGGGTTTGAATTCTTTCCGTACGATGTTACAATCATGATGCTATACAGTCGATTGCTTTTTAACAGTTTTTTTTTTAGTCTGATACTGCCAAGGTCGTGTTTGTTTACTATTTTTTATGTCGTTGTTTATAAATAATGTTCCTGCAAAATGTACTGAAGAAGTATATATTGAATTCACTCAAGTAATTCACAAGTTACATACACCCTAAAGAGGAAGTAGAAGTATAGGGAGGAGAATGCTCGGAAAGAACTAAGAGATATTTATATTAGGAAATCGAAAATGGGTGTTTGAACTTAGTCTTCAATTAATGATTAACTCATCCTTGTCCCCTTACGTTTCCTAGATAATTTTTATTTCTTCTCTATTACACTTATTTTTTCTTATTGTCTACTAAAATTAAGGTAAATGCACTAGTAATGGACACTTGAAGAGAAATGTAGAATAAGATTTTCTTAAAGGCGGGAATCATTTCACCTACGAGGCAAAATTTAATATAGTATATGGTCTGATGCCACGGAATACTATTTTCGCTCATTATTGGTTTCATTTGATTTTTCTGACTTGATATTGAAGCATCGTTCCATCCATGCATTCTGTGATTAGGGTAAGAGCGTTCGTTTTCTTATTCATGGAATTACAATAACGAATACTTTTGTTGCTCTGCACTATTATTAGTTATGAAATGTCTTCCTTTGAAGCAAATGAATGGCCAAACCAACTATAACTGATATTCAAAACAGGGGGTGTCCATTACGATAAAGTCAGTTTTTGTCCAGTTTTGGACACTCACTGTTCATTACTGGATTTTAATCAAAATCCTTGACTGATTGAGTTGTTATTAACGTCCTAAGCGAGCTGGTGAGCTTCTAAGGATGAGACTTAAGTATTTGGTAAAGTGGGCTCCGAACCACTCCGTTCAGTAGCTCTCAACGGATATTGAACCCATGACCACGTGTACAGAAAGCGAGCGCGCTAAACTCCCGGCCACCCAAGAGGGAAATCATAATTAAGTAGTTGTTTTATTTCAACTTGGGAATTAATATTTACTCTTGATGACAATAAATTTGTCAGAAAATGTTTTGGTCCCATTTTTTTTTTTCAATGATGGACGCAGGGATGCCCATTAATGAAATGATTTGTTGTAGTATTGGACACTATTCATTATAACTTTGAGTTCTCATTTTTTATGGCCACAAGGAATGTATGGCCCAGGCCGGGATAAGGTAGGGAAAGAAAGCGGGAAGCAGTCGGACAGGTCTAAGTTGAAGATGTCATTAGGACATTTGCCTGATATGACTGAGGGAAAAAGTATTGTCAAAACCTCAGTAAGAATGGTCGACCGCTGCTTTCGAACCCAGTACCTCCAGACTGATCACTCAGTGGAGCTCCATAATACAATCAAATAATCGAAGAACAGCATTAAACATATAATCTGGTTTTGTTTAGTACTCATATTAGAAACATCAGCAGTGATTATTTAAATGATTTTGAGTTAAACTGTATGTCCATTACCGAAACATCCATTTTTTTTTTCCGTGTCCATCACCGGTACAAATACAATGTTAGACAAGAAAAGTTGTTTACTCTCAAATAGTGTATGTTAATGAAAGTAATGGGTAGAAATCACTACAAAAAAGCATGGAGATCGTGTAAATTCTCATTTGATCAATAAATTGGAACTTTATTTCAGTTAAAAGATATAGCGGTGAAAAATATCCTTAAAAGTGTCCATTACTGGTGGGTTTACCGTATAGTTTTTCTTTATTCAAGTTGGACACAAGGGGTATTGTTATAAGCTCTAAATTTTTATCTTTTTCAGAATTGAGACAAAAGAAATGACTGACGAAGGCAAGGATGAAATTAAGGAGGAGAATATTTCGTTAATTTTGGAGCCGGAACCGGAGCAGTCGACCCAAAACGGCTCGTCTCTGCCTGGATCAAAACATTTTCAGCTGAAAGAAGAGCTGCGAAAGCGAATAGTCAAACAAAAAGAGCAAGAATGGAGGAATAAAGTGAAAGCACACAAATTTGACAATGAAGAAGAAGTTGAAGGTAAGAAAGTATTTTCTGATAAATACTCCATCTTCCTATACAAGAACTCACGAATACGAGAGTAGGTTGAAATTCAAAATGCATAGTAGTTGAAGTAACGCGTCTTCCACAGTCTAGTAGCGAAGATGACTGACTTTGCGTTTTCACTGGGAAAGTGTCATTAAGGATAATCTAAAGCAACGATCTCCAACAAAAGATGGCAGCACTACTTCCGTATATGTCTAATGTATTTTCACTGTTACACGAAATTTCATTGCTGCTCCTACAAATGTCAAACTAACTTTCTTTTTTGTTCATTGTTGAAAGAGCTTTATTGTTATAGGTTTCGATATTCACAACAACGACGAAGCGATTTCAACAATGAAGGGAAACGAAAATAAAAAAAAATTGCATCGATTATGCTCTTGAATTGGTTATGAACTTTCTTCCCTGAAAGTTTGAACTCTCTAGGCTTGAATTTATCGGAGCAGAAAGGAAATTTCGTGCAACGATAAGAATACATTAAGACATATACGGAGATAGTGCTGCCATCTTTTGCTGGAGATCGTTGCTTTAGATTATCCTTAAGTTCAAAATTGCCCGGCAGTTCCACTAAGGAAATCCCTGAAAAGTACCTAGAGTAGAGATGCTGGTCGCTCTTCCGTACTCGTCCCAGGAAGTAGCACTCGCCGAGGGACATCATACTCAAACTTGAGAGTATAGTACAGCTTAGATATGTAAATTGAGTAAAAATAAAAATTACGGAATAATGGTTCATAAAATCAGGAGTGACTCTTTTTAATACATTATACGGTATGATAGACAAACATTGCAATACGTTAAGAGTAGTAAAATACATAGTGTGTGTTTTAAAATGACATTGACAAACTTCTGGAGGTGATTCCCCTCATCAAAACAAGACGAAAGTTCCTCTGATAAGTTTTCAAAATGTGCATAGTTTCGGGGCTATAGGGTGCCGAAAGTGTGGGAAAATGTACTTTAGAACTTCATATTTCTAACACCACGAACAGTAGAGCTGATGCTGCATGGTATCGTCAGACTTTAAATCAACACTATCCAAATATGCATATTTCAAAATGAGCAATTGGCGCGCAAGAAATTCCCCAAAGGAACTATGGGATTCCCAGAAATTCTCTGAAGTAAAGATAGGTCGAAATTAGTATGAATGGGACGGTTTCGACCAGGAAATTAGTATATATATAGTTGTATAGTAAGCAGGAGTAAGAATTCCACAATTTCATCGAAAGTTTTATTTGTTATCCAAGATATTGAATATCATTCATTGTTCGATTGGATGCTGGGTATGATGTATGTCATCTTTACTCGCATGGGAAGTCGTTTAATTCATGCTTATTTCGACCTACCTGTACTTCGTAAATATTCCGGAATCCCCTACTTATACTGGGGAAATCCCTTGCTCTCTCATTCCGGAATTTTAAAATATGCATTTTCAAATAGAGCAGGTTTAAAGTCTTTGAGAGTACCATACCGCATCGGCTCTACTGTTCGTAGTGTTAGAAATATGAGGCTCAAAAATATATTTTCCCACGCTTTCGGCACCTCTTAGCTCCGAAACTATGCATATTTCGAAAAACTGTCAGAGAAACTTTCGTCTTGTTTTCATGTGGAGAATCACCTCTAGAGGTTTGTCGGTGTAAATTTAAAACACGCTGTATATGAGTATTATGTTGAAGTTTTAAATTTTCATTAATAGGTCAGATCCATAGCATAAACTTGTCAAAATTCTGGGGGTTGACGTAACTTGGTGTGCACTTTTCCGAGGAAGAAATTGCTACGGTAGTGGCTAGAATCTTTGTTGAGGCACTATCCCAACATTCTCTTGGTGAAACAAACTTGAGTCAAGATGGCCGGCAGCTGGACTTTAACCAATTTGCCTCCCCATTGCTCTTCCAAAGTTTGTGATCATAACAAGAATGCTGGGTCTGAGTATGTATAATATCAGGGTTGCCACAGACCTGGAATGTCAGAGTGTTTGATATTGCTCAGTGAAAATTAGGAAGAGTCAGGGGAAAAAAATGCAGTCTTATTTAGGTAATGCGAACTATTAATGATCCTGCTTCGTACTATTTTATACTGGTAAAGGAAGTCTAATACTTGGTGTATGTTCGCATTAATATATTGTTAACAACGTAGTTCTCAGTGATAGAGTGTATTGTTGCAATTTATTAATGTACATTGAAATAAAAGTGTTCGTTGATGGTGGAATTCGCAGTTATAAAATAAATTGTATTGTTTTCCCAATGCCAGAATATCGATGGTCAAGGAGAAATAGCCTAATAAAAGACAAATAGGAGTCAAGAAAGTTGGCCTCTCTTATTCTGTGGCAGCCTGGAAACGCAATAGTACAATCCAGTAATTGCAGAACACAAGATCAGCAAAAGTTATTTTTCTTTTACAGAATTATTTGCAATAGTTTTCATCATATATTGGGCTGCTTTGTTTATCCGCTATCTATCTTTATTAGAAAAACTTTTTCGTGTCATTTTAAAATTAAATCCATGAGTTCTGTAACTAGCAGATACTGGGGCAATAAGAGACTCGGTTGATTCTGATATAAAGAAGCTATGTACAATGTCCCATTTGACTTTCTTATATTAAATGTAGGCTTCATCTTTAGAGGCTGCATAAGTATCATGTGCTCTGCCATCTCCTGTAATTACTTCATATTTTACTTTACTTTTTAAAGTTTCAGTTGTATGACTTGTCTATGAAAGGTTTGCAAATGGAATTTCATGTGTTATATTCTTTAAAACCTGTATTCTCAATAGAGTGAAACTTTCTGGGGCTTTAGTCCATATGTAGATATTGTCTACCAATACCCTAAACAGATCTTTCCTTCAACCAAATCGGAAGGAACAGCTGAGAGTCTTGTTACCTCCAAAGGACAGTGTATGTTGCAAATTTTATGTATTTTTCAACAAGGCACTATTAACAGAAAACCATTAATAAATCAAGACTGCAAATATGGTTCTTCAGATGGGTTGTTAGGAGTGCTTGGTCTTCTAGAAAAACTTTCACAGGAGTTCAGAAAATAAATCTCTTATTACCCCAGCTTCCCCTAAATATAAAACAATGTTAGATTAGAAACATTTTTGTACATTCAGATTAATAGGAAATGGTCAATAGAATATTTTCGAAGTCCTGCTTGGCAACACTGAAGCAGGTTATATAACAGTCTTAACAAGTGAAGTTTTCGTTTTAAATGTCCATTGAATAATAGTTCAGTATTGCCATACTATGCAATTTTTCGGATTTCAACATTTTTTTTTTTTCTTCAAAAAAGATGTAAGGATTATGAACCGGCGTGTGTTAGGATTTCTATGGTATTTAATGAAACCTTCTTTTCTGAACCTTTTACTTATTTTGTTTCTTGTAGATGAACAAAGTGAAGCTGAAGATGAAGCTCTAGTGTTGGATGATGAACGAGAGCTGACAGATAAGTCGGATACTGATGAAGAGATTGAGGACGAGGAAGATGAAGAAGAAACTGAAAGAATTCTTGCAGCGATGGACAAGAAAATGAAAAAGAAGTCGTGTGCATACGTTGAACATGAAGCTGAAGAAACAGATGAAGAGGATGAAGGGAACATGAACAAGCAAATCGAAGATGTTGAGGGTGATGAAGCGGACGATGATGATGATGACGATGAAGAAGAAGAAGAAGATGATGATGGTGATCTAGAGAAAAAGGATTGGAAGCCTTCTAGGATTATCCTCCCAGTTGACGATTCTGATGAGGAGTCAAAGCAAGACAGAGTGGATACACAAGAAATAATGGAAGGTGTTGAAGAACCAATCGAAAAAGAGAGCGATTTTGAATTTAAGTTCGAAAAAACTGAAGCGGGTAAGTAGTTAATATTGCTGCTATCGGAATTATTTTGATAATTTTTAGTTGTGTATAAGGCACTTTCCTCTATAAACTTTAATAAAAATTCGTAAATTGAAACTTTAATAAAATAAAAAATAAAAGCAGAAAGGCTACTTGTATAAATAACACTACAAACCTCACAAACACTCATTGAAATAGATTTACTGGCTATATTTTGGCAAATGATTCCATATCTCCAACGCAGTTAAGATCTTAACCATCATATTCTGTGGTGTTTTTATGTGAAGTAATCAGTTGGACCTTTGAACATTAGAATCAACAACGACCGCCACTATTTTACATCAGCAAACCAGATACTTCCAGCCTTCTTACACACACAGTCGCATAACACCAGTTTTGTTCTGTCCTTCCGTGTTGCTGACTTACTGTTCCACATTCTGCTTCTTACAACCAACATCTAAACACTACTGAGTATACCATGTTTTGGTTTACCAATAGTCACTTATTAACACATCCCACGTAAAGAAACATTACAAAATCCCTTAAATTTGAATTTTGTTTGTGGGCTTTAGGCATCTAAGGCACAGGCCAGATAGGGAAGGGGGAAATGTGGGAAGACCTCGTCCAGGGCCTGAGTTAAATGTACCATCCCGGCATTTGTCTGGTGTGACAGCAAAAACCCTTAAAATCTTAGGATGGTCGGCCACTGGGATTGAATCCACGGCTGCTCGGTGTTTCACAAATTACGAATATGTAAAGCATTTCAGCATTTAGAATAAAAAATATAGAATACTAGCTGATTTGCCCGCCCGTTGGTGCAGGGTGAATAAAATATGTTGCCAGTAGTCATCGGGGCTGTCAACAATACTCGCTGCGTCCCTAACTTGGGGGGTGGGGGGGTGCGCCCCTTTATCGTAACTAAACTCTCCGGGGGACTGCGCTCCCATGGTGCAGATCTGCCCCAGAGGGAAGTTCTGTCTCATTTATTGGTACCTACTCGTGATGGTACACCTTCTTACCAAATTTCATTTCAAGTTCCAGTGGTTTCTGAAATGTGTTTTTGAGCGGCCATTTTAGGTTAAGGTAGCGATTTTTTTACGTTTTCTTATATTATCGTGGCCTACTTGTGATGGCGTACCTTCATACCAAATTTCATTTCTCTAGCACGTATGGTGTGGAAAATGTTTTTTGGGCGGCCATTTTGAATTCAAGATGGCGATTTTTTCAAAATGTAATATTTTCTTAAACTACTCTTCATACACCTTTATGCCAAATTTTGAATCTCTAGCTCAAACGGTGTGGAAAATGATTTGTGGAGGCCATTTTGAATCTAAGATTGCGACTGATATAACATTGTTGCCTGGTCCAATATCTGATCATGTGCGAATAATCATTTCAGTCGGTCAAGCCATTTTGGCGTGATGAGAGGACACACATACTTTTATTTTTGAGATTTCATGAGCCTGAATTTTACGTGTAAGTAACGATGGTTGTACCTTTTTTCACGTTGTAAATATTTCAGTCTTTGTTTAATTAATGAAAACAAACTCCGTAAAGAGATTCACAAGTATTTCCGTTTCTTTCTTTCTTTGGAAATATGACGTCTCACGGTGACCACTTCGTGAGGTAGGGTACAGTAGTGGCCAGAGCCATTATTGAAGGTGCCTTACCGACATCCGCTTGGTGAGAACCTCAATCAGGATGGCCGATCGAAGCGGGACTCGGCCTCGCGTCGCATCTTTAATGCTTAGTCAACGAACGTAACCACTTGATCACGGGGGCTGGATCACAAATTGTTTCCCCACCTTGTTTACTCTCCTTCGTGTCCAGTATTCAGTATTCTTCATAAATGTCCCGAATAATCTATCGAAAAATGAGGGTATATTGTTTTCAAATAATTTCTCCAAATTTTGGTGAGTTGTATAATTTACTAGGCAATTCCAGTGCCAAATTTGAACATAATCAATTTTGCTTAATTTTGTGTAAATGTAAATTCCGTATAAACATTATTTTTGGCATAAAATACAGAATTGAAAAGGATTAGAACTTTCTAGATAGTGTAGTATGTGTGTAATCTTGACGTAAATATTGAACTTCAAGATCGATTTTGTGGAAAACGAAGCGATTTTCGAAGCATATATTATCAGAAGACAGGTCTTCCCTTTGAGTGGTATACTCCGCCTGCGGTATTTTATATTCATCCCTCTTCCAAACACCTTGGAGCAACCTGGACCCGTCTACTCGAAGGAGAAAGGAGGCACATTCCTGCTCGTAACATTGACCTATTAGCAGTATTACCTATTCTGGATGATTATCAGTATATATACTGAGAAAACCCGTAAGTAAATGGACATCGCTGTTTATTGAATGTCAGCCAATGGGTTACAAATATAATATATGAACTTTTTAAGCCGAGCCGAGCTTTAGATGCCTAAAGACCATAATCAATTTCAGATTCAAGTGAACGTTTTAACTTAGTTCTCCCACCGCGTTTTTTTTTTCTTTTTTCTTCAAATCCCTTACCCGCACCAGCTTGGAATCAATGAATTCTACTATCTTGACTTGTGGAATGTAGGCCCGTAACAGTTAACATGAAGCAGGTTGTCGGAAACATCGTTACGCACACGATCAATCATAGCTTAAACCTGTTCGATGGAGTTCATCTCTAGTGAACCAAAGGTGTTCATTTTCCTCAAACGTTTCAATTTCGTCCTCCCTGACGTTGCAACTTTGACCTCACCTTCGCGTTACAACGTTGCCCTCATACATCCTCACGTTACAACGTTGCCCTCATACACCCTTACGTTACAACGTTGCCCTCATACACCCTTACGTTACAACTTTGCCCTCATACACCCTAACGTTACAACTTTGCCCTCATACACCCTCACAGCTTCGATCAACCATCACCCTCACGTTGCAACTTTCTCCTCACCCTCTCTTCTTCGCTCAGCCCTCACACTTTCACCCTAATGATTAGATATTATCCTGCAAACGGTGAGGGTGAGGGACACCCTTGTGAGGTTGAACACCTATGCTAATGACTGACTGGCCCATGAAAGTATTTGGATCCCTTGTTTGTGCCACCCAAGTCAGGGTCATTTCTGTAGCGTGGTGTGACTCGCCATCTTGCATGAACAGAGGGGATACCATTTTTTAATATTGGAAGAAGATCCTTCTCCAATATTTCAATGTATTTTACGCTGTTAATATTGCACCCGCGTTGTACGAGCTGGGATCATCCTGTACACCAAATCTCATCACGACAAACTCTCCATGCTTGACGGTTGGTTTCATGCTTGAATTCTTAGCAAGGCATTCTGTAGACATATATGCGATCGCTCCATGAAAAGTTAGTAAAGGCAACTGATGTCATTCGAGAAGCTCAAAGGGTGTTGCACCATCTCCGTTGCCCACTGTTTTCCTTTGAGAATATTGACTGCAGTGAGGAGTGGTTTCCGCCTGATATTTCTCTCGTGATTGACTAGCTGGTCAAGATACCAGACAACAGTTAAGGAGTCACTTGAAAGTGTTCTGCTACGTCTGTAACCTTGCAACGCGGATTGCCTTCCATTACTCGTTTTACAACCTTCAGGTGCCATGTTATTGGTTCGGGAGATTTGAACGTGGCATCACACTTTTCTTTTGCGCTGTTTTAAACTGCACAATTACCAAATTGACGGTGGACGTTTGCCTTTAGGGGTATACTACTTTCCAACGATACGTCCTCGTTGCAAACCACACAGTTTTTGCAGTCCCAGGGGTTCGAGGCATAGTTGTTGACATCGAGGCTGTCACTACACACATACCTGTAAAGACATGCAAATACACGCAATTAGCGCCATGCAATGTGTTCGTATTCCTGAAGTGCAAGGTCAGTTTACTAATGAGCTATCTCTGTATTCTGTAGATGGTCTATATACCTTGACTGAGTAGTGTAGCGTTTTATTCAAGTCGGCAGACAGACAAATGTTTTTGTAATTTATTATGACAGTATACCATGTACCTTATATATCATTAACTGGTTAAATAATAATAATAAAATATAAAAATAAAACCAATTTATCTTTCTTCTGCAGATGAGAAAACTCAAGAAAAGACACCGACGCTTATTAGAAGATCTACATCAGATTTGTTTGCATCTCAAGATGTGGTGCTTACAGAGAAGTTATCTCATTCTATTCCACCAGCACAACGTAAGTTTTGTAATATCTTGATCAAGCTGTTTTCCCAATAGATAGATTATTTACAACAATGTGACATTTCCTGATACTGTTAATTGTGTTGTACTTGTCATATTACTAATTTCGGTTGGATCAAAACTGATTGTTAACTTGTGTATGTGGTTATTCACAGCTTTAATAAATAATGAAATTTTAACCTTATTGTCAAGTTGAAAGACCCCCACGTAATTATATGTACACACACAGACTGTTTATTAATTCGTGTAACTGAGAAACAGTCTAGTTAGTAAAAGTGAAAGTTTTCCAGGTATTTCCATGAATTTTTCTACAGTTGTTAACGAAACTCTGAAATTTTGACACTGTGAAAATAATTTTCCTAAACTAAATTTTAGCTCTCTTTTTGGGAGTTAAACCTTAAAAGTGAATCCCGCTTATGGGAAAATCAGTGTTAATTCAGAGGACAATTTTCCCTTCTTAATTATCAAGAAATAAGTCAGATGGTGATTTTTGTTTATAAAATATTGTAGCATCTCTTGATCTCCATCTACAATATTTTATATAAACAGAAACCACCGTCTGATTTAATTTGTTGGTAATTTTAAATGTTACACCAGGTTGGCAACACTGACAACCCGGTGACATCGTGTTTTCACTCCTGATATGTGCCATCGTGTTATAAACAAAATTTTAATTGACTTCATCGTTCCTGATTTATTGAGAATTATTCATTTTCTTTCCCGTTGTAGGCGTCGACTTTTAAGCTCCCAGTTGGAAACTGTGTATCCAAAACGAAACGAAATTTCACCCATATTTATGGGAACTTTTTTCTTGTTTCGATGTCAGGAATCACCTCCCGAAAGTAATGTACCTAGTTCTGAAACAGCTTGCGTATAGAGGGGAAATGGGAACAGATATTCTTTCCACCAACTATGAACCCGACCTTAACTGCATTTAAGAACCTACAGCGCTGTTTTTTCTCCTGTGCTTCTTCTTTCCGTCTCTATTTTCACTTTTATTTTCCAATATAGTTTGTTTTTTTTTAATTGTTTTTCCCCTTCATCTTTTTATTATTTTGCCCTCGCCTCTGGTTCTTCACTCTCTTATTCCTTTAGGAAGTTCCTCACCCAACTTCTAGTAACCTCCGCACTTCTTTGAACATTTGGTGTTTTCTCCGACCCATCTAGTAATTTTCTCGCCTCCATAACCTGGCCACACCATTATCCAGCATCAGCTGGCAACATGGCGACTCCTTCGCACCAGGCCGTACCAGTCCTCTGTCTATTTTCTCACCTGTCATGTGAAAACGCTTTTGTGAAACTGCCGATTTTCTTATGTTCGTGTATACCTATCTTTGCATCCTGTGACGTAAGTATGTTTATTCTACCTTTTTTAACACCTTCCATTTGTATATATATGTTTATAGTTCTTAAGTGTGCATTTGTTTTTAAAGAGAAATGGCAGTATTGCACTGCATGCAGTTTGCTTGCAGAACGAGAGAAAGCAACAAAATTACTTGCTTTTCCGTAAAGACAGGGAAAATAATGGTATGCAGAGCATGTTTGAAATTGAAATAGTGATTTTAGAAACGCATAAATAGACCAAATATGTGTCTGTGCTTTTAAATGTAATTAACAGTTTAAATTTTAAATTTACTCAGTAATCTGTGCGTGGTGAATTTTCAAACCTATTGCACTTAGAAACAGTGGGATTTCAGGTAAGACTCACAGGTCGAGAGTCTTTTGCCAAGCTTTCAAGGCCAAACTTCGTCTCCGTTCTCGATGAAAAGGATATCAAAGATGCCATGTGAACGGATATTAAGTTGGGAAGTTTTAAGTAATCCTGTCGCTGAAGTGTAGGCCGTAAAATATATGCTGCTGATAACGCAATGGATTAAGAATTCTATGCTCAAATAAGCGTAGATCAACTAATCATTTATTAGGAGTGCGTCTACAAATTGTTCTTTGTCAGTGGATTTAGAGCTGCCAAGTTCTGTCATTTTTTCCCCTCCTACTCTCTGACTAAATATCGAGCGGCTGTAGCTCAGTTGCTAGGTATTGGCTTTGTATTCTAAAGGTCCTGAATTCAACGGCTGTTCTCCTAACTAGATTTTTTTTTTTATTACATCAGGCTAATATCGGGATGATACTGTCAGACTAAGTCTTGACTAACCTTTCCACATCATCATCTTTGTCCTATTCCGACCTAAACCAAAAATGCCTAAAGGCCAATTCAATTCTGACTCTAAAGTTTTCAGAGGCTCTGGTGAACCGAGTGGTTAGCACACTCGTTTTCTGTGCTCGTGACCGTCCCACCGGGTTGCATTGAACGCATTGATTTTGGGTCCACATGACCAGAAACTGTAGGCTCCTTCCTTGGAAGCTTGTCGTTTAAGACGTTCTATATAACAATTCAGCCAACCATCCTAAGTCTTCAGAAATTGAAACCTCTTATTTCATCGACCTAAATGTAAGCTAGGCTTCGTATGTATTTCAAAAAATGTCCATAAACGTCAGTTCCTATGCGGTTGTCAGACCTCAGATGTTGGGACAAGCCTGACATGGCATTTTCCTTACAAGCTAACCTTCTAGTGTAGTAAATTCTGATTTAAATGGAACTTCAGTTATTGTAAATTCTGATTGAAATGAAACTTCAGATATTCTAAACTCAACTGGCACATTGAGGTTAAATTTACCGTTAGATGAAATTGGCAAATGAACGTGAAAATAATAACATTTGGGAAAGTGTAATTAGATGTATGGTGTAGTGAGTAATTAATAAACTCCCATATTTCGCCTGAATATGATGTAGACATCCTCATGGAGAAGAGCGTAAATCGAAAGGATAAAATGAAAAGAAAAACTTGTCTTAACATTTAGCTATGATAGTTTCCTTATATTTTCTAGCCGAGAGGAGTCGTCTTGAGAGAGATCACGATACGAGTATGGGATCAGCCGATTGCAGTTTTGACATACTCAATGTTTTACCTCCAGCTCCACTTGTTTTAAAGAAGCCCGACAAGCCTGCAGGACAGACGAAGTTGTTCGATTTCTTGACACCAATCCAGAAGTTGACACCATTTCAAGGAATGTCTTTTACCAAAGTAAGTAATTGAGTAATTGGCGTTTATTTCAGTGTTCACAGAACAAGGATCTTAGTGACGACGGTAAAGTGTATGATGATATTGTTGTAAGCAGTGGTTCTCAACCTATTCATAATGCGTTCCGCGGTACACTAACATACGAGCAACAGTATGGAAGACTTGGTCACTAAAAAAATCAATTACATTTACGCTGTACGTAATAGTTTTATTAATTAACAAATAATTTTCCTGTTAAATAAATATATTGAAGCTCATGAATATATTTTCTTGTTCCTTTTTCAAAATAAATATTTGAGTGAAATTATTTGAATTATCTACTTCTACCAGCAAAATGACAGTGTCTCAGAAACTTCGCGGTATACCTAGCAAATCCTGCTGCATACCGGTTGAGAACCACTGGTTGTAAGTATTATTGTTTAGGACCACATCTTATGTGTCTAGTAATTTTTTTTAATATCAGTTCCCAAAAATGGATTCTTGGGTTTGTGCAGCGGACTCCGAATGCATTGATATTCTGTCGATTATTTATATTTCTTGTTGGCTTTTAAATATTAAATCCTCACCACTTACTTTGATATTTAAAATATAATCGCAAACATGTTGACATAACGTATAATTTGTTCTGACGTATTTATGTAAGAATTACCTGTAATCCGTATTATGTAATATATTTGTAATCAATATTTGTACATTCCTACTGTCAATGCAGTGCATTTTCAACGAACGTCTCAGTCGTTTCTTTTCTCTGGGAATCCGATGTAGTACATTCGTCGTCCATCTTCCATCTGCTCGTCTAGCTATGTGACTGGCTAATCTCCAGTTCATCTTCTTCGCAGTCTTGATTACATCCTCTACCTTTGTGCGCGAATCCATTCATTTCTCTTCCTGTCCCTCCTGGTTATTCCTAGCATGCACCTCTCCATTGCTCTTTGTGTGACTCTCAATCTTTGAGTCGATTTCGCATTCAGTGTCCAAGTTTCACAGCCGTACATCATTACAGGTAAGACACATTGATTATAAACTTTACGCTTGAGACACATTGGTAGTTTGCTTTTGAAAATAAAGTGTAGTCTTCCAAATGGGCTCCACGCCATTTTACGTCTATTTATTGCTATGTTTATATAAATTATATGCTAAGTACAGAATCCAGTACTTAAGTCGAGCCGAGATTTGTTGATTAATATAACTTGAAGAAAATCAAAATGTTTTATCTCACTGATTTATTTCATTTGTATAACAACCATCATAAATTCGTACTTAACATGACGGGAGTAACACGTCCTTATTTTAGTTTCGTTAATTGGCTCCTGACATATCTGTTCAATCTTTATATAATAAACGTATGTTTATCTTCCTGAAGATATGCATTAAACTCCTTGATGTATACTGTTTTCTATAAGAATAATTCCCTAAACGAGAAAGCATCTGAAATGCATTCGCATACTTGCAAGTCAAGTAACTAACCAACTGTTGATAGATGCGATTTCTAAAACAAGATAATGAAAGATGCTATTAAGAACATGATATCCCAATTCTAACTTCACGGCATTTATTTGTCCGTCAACTTGATATTCAATGTTTGAACTGCCCTAGGTAAACATACTCATCAACTATGCATATTGTCTCTCCCATGAATCTTTTATTTCCTTATTTTCAGCATGTTGATTGTACATGACTTTTGTTTTAATTAAATTCATTTTATTTTCGACCTCTCATTACACAGCTCTTTTCCATTCTGGTTTTGTAGTTCTTCTGCACTTGAAACAAAGAGGATTATATCATCAGTGAATCGTAGGCGATGAAGGTATTCGCCATTGATTTTTATTTTAACTTCATCCCAGTTTAATTTTGGAACACTCCCTCCAAGATCACTGAAAATAGTTTTGGAGGAATTTAATCTCCTTGCCTTATCCCTTTTAAAACTTTAAATTTTTCACTTTGTTGATGTAGTCTAATGACAGATGTGGCAGTCGAGTAAATGTTTCGCAGTAACTTGATGTATACGCTTTCGATACCTTGATGTTCAAATGATTTAAGTACTGCTGCCAAGGAGACCGAATCGAAAGTTTTATTCAAAACCTGTAAATCCCAGACATAGTGGAAGTTCATATTCGTTAATTGCCTATGTTGAGTGAAATCAATAAGCAGTTCGAGTTGTCCTTAATATATCAATTTCTTCAATAATATGATTTCCTTTATTAAATGGTTGATGACTGGAAAATATTTTAGTAGCCGTGATACCAGCCAGAGTGATAAAAACATATTAAATAATAAGGATTACGGTAACTGATTATATTAACCTGTATTATTCATTTTTTTTTACTTCAACTTTTTTTTGTTCTTCAATCTTTTTTTATTTTAGTTAGATTTTTTTTTACTGCCAATAGAAACATGACCATCATTTTGCGAAATATTATTTATAGTTATTAAACTGAATAATGATACAATAATTAAAATGAATAATTATAAAATAAGATTTTAAGAAAATCATTCTAAACAGAGATTAAAGTAGAGACTTAAGCTTTCTTTATTGATTCTTTACATACAATAAACTTGTTTGGCTTGATGCCCCATTGTATTGGATGTTTGTCAATATTTGGAGCTTAACTGAAACAAGTGCATTCTATTGTAAACACTCAAGTTGATAGACAATCAGTTTGATACACAGACTATGATTAATGCCAATAGGTGTGGGCAAAAATGCGTTTGAAATTAACCAGAAAAAATGCTAGTGAGGATTAATATTGAGGAGTGTGAAACTTAAGGAAATGACTTATTGGGGGGGTCAAAACAACAACTGCATGATCCTCTCAGTACAAAACTCTTTCACAGTGGAAGTAATGACGAACGTTTTTTCGAAACTGCCCGTTTGCATATTCATGTAGGACGGGAGAGTAAGTACGGTAAAATGTGTATGCGAACAGAGAAAGTTGTTCAAGTGTTATGAATGTTTTGAAAGACGAAGTGACAGTTACAATTTATGAATGTTCATGAGCGGCTATGAAGACGATGGAGCCCGCACAATTGTTTTCCAGTACCGAATGACAGATGAAATATCTCCAAATGTTCCTCGAAGGTCAGGAAAAGTCAGAGAGATTAAATAAATCCATCCATCCATCCATCCATCCATCCATCCATCCATCCATCCAT
>JAGDQP010003938.1:0-31151 GCA_022664845.1 Lepisma saccharinum | reverse complement strand
ATCCATCCATCCATCCATCCATCCATCCATCCATCCATCCATCAATCAATCAATCAATCACTAACAGTGAGTAGTAAGAGGAGGCATGAATATTGCGTCAGTATTAAAGAGGAAAAAAATAAACTTTATTTTTCGTTCTATATATTCCGCTGCACATTTATCAGTTACAGCAGAGCACATTTGTGTATGACTTTGCAGGCCTATAAAGCTCCATTACTTTTTCTGAAATATGCTACGTTAAACGCATGCGCATATGATGGCTTGTGCAGGCAACGAAATGGGCTATATCTTAGTTTCGTTTGCACCAAAAACCTTGGGCGCGTTTTAAACGAACTCCTAACTGCTAAATCTTCGCTCAGCGTAGGAAATATCAGAGGAAACCCTTGCTGACAAAAGTTCGCATATCTTTATTTGACAATTTCTATGAAATTATGAGGAAAAGGCAGAACCTTTTGTAACATAGAAAAGGAAGGGATGTACTTTTCGCTCGCTAAAACCGTGCATATCTTTAGTACTATCTTTCTTTAAACCCTGAATTTAACGCAACTTAACAAAGACCATTCTATCAGCAGTGAGGAAATACAAACGAAAATGTCGGTAAACTACAAAAACTAATCACGCTGTTTTGTATTGAAAATAATAAAATAAATCAGAGTAATCGAACTGACGACCCTAAACTTTTAACTCCTCAAGCTCATCCACTACACTACACTACAGAGCGTTACAATAAAATACTTTGATCAGCATTTATTAGGCTGACTTTGAAAGTTAAGAGAAATTTTGTGTCTCGTTTCGCGCCTTTTCGGGGAAAATAATAGTTTGTCAGAAGATTATGCTATGCATAGGTTATTTCTATAATCTTACTTGCAGATAAGCGAAAAGACCATCACTTCTCTTCCTCTGTGGGGCGGCGGTGACTCAGTTAGTAGAGCGCTCACTCTAGTGCCTAGGGGTCGTCGGATCGACCCCTGCTCATGCCATGTGGGCATTGTGGTAGACAAACACCGTAAGCGTGGGGTTTCTTGGGGTGCTCCCGTTTCCTCCCACTTTCTTCATTCCACCAATTCATCCAATCATCATCCATATGGGCTGAGCCATAGTTGCCTAAAGATCTTAAAATAAATTAAATTCTCTTCCTCTGAATTTCCCGGCGTTGCCAAGCCTGTGACTTTTTACCTTAGCAATTTTTCAATATTTTTTATCTTAGTTTTTATTTGCAGTTTGTATATATATATGTATGTATAAGCAAGAGTCTGCCTTCGGAAGTGAATAACGTTCGATAGGAAAGACAGTTGCTGATAAATAGTATAACTTTACATCCACTGTTAGTTGAGTGCATTGACCTGTAGAGAGAGCTATTGTTTGTCCACCTCCTGGTTGTGACTTTGAGGAGTTGTAGCTAGTGGAGAAGCAATGCAAGAAGGAAGCTGATTTGTTAGTCATTCACACTCCTCTGCTATTGCATTCATACGATCATTCTGTTTTGCGGGTACAAAAGATTGCTCAACTTCCTTACAGGCTACTCATTGGACTCCTTCACCGAAGCACACAAAGATTCCACCTTTTGCGACTGTACCCAGTGGTTTGCAACGAGAGAAATGATGCTATCGAAGGAAAAGGTGATAGCTTGGACGGCATACTTTTGTGTATGGTAGCTTAGAAAATACAGAGAAAAATTGATTGAGGTAACATTGATTCATTCAGTCAAATTGTCAACAATACAATGATAAGTGGTTCTTCTTTTCCTAACTTAGTGTTCGTATGTTGTTATAAATCTTTTGAAAGGCTGTACATCACTGAAAACAGCAAAACGTTGACAACGTAACTGTAATTAAAGCTGTGTTCGTACTACAGAGACTTCGAATTTAGCACAGCAAGTAGATATATGATCGAAAAAATTGCTTGTTTATCTTAAAAAGTGTATCCAAAGTATTGACAAGAGGTATTATCCTTTCGTTAATTTTTAATACTACGTTAATCTTTGTTACAGTCCAATTCTTCTCTTTCGTCGTCGTCTGCTCATTGTGAATCTTTGGAAGGTACACCTCGCGACGACTACTTATCTGACAGAGGTCGACGACAGGGTAGCCAGAAAAAGTTATTTGTCGATGAACCAGCAAATTCGGAGAAAAACATCGATGAACTTTTAGACCTCTGTTCCGGAGATTTTGCAGGTAACTCTTCGTGTATTGTATTATTTAGTACATATGATTCACCTGTATTAAAATAGATATATGTATTGATTTTTTAGTGCATCCCCATTTTGGGGTTTTATATTCACTGTGCCCGAATGTAGCACTGTCTAGCACCTCAAAGTAGCTAAAGAGAAACTGACTTCATTTAGCGATCTGGATTTATCCAGCTATTTGTGACTCGAAAACAGATATTTTGGTTAGCTTTCTCCATTCTAAGGTTTTCCCTTCAGTTTCACCAGTTGAATGCCGGGATGGTACCTTAAGTAACACCCTAGTGGATACCTTCCTCATGCTGTACCTAACCCATCTCAACCTGAGCCAAAGATGTCGAAAGGCCTTAAATAAATAAACGAAAATTCAATTCTAAGAATACACGCTATCGCCTCAATGAAAGCTGATAGAGAGAAACTGATTTCAGATGATTTGGGTTCATTGATTATCATTTATTCTGTCGTTTTTAATGTGGTAACTGAAATTGGCAGGTCCTTTTATCTGATTAGCGTTCTTAATTTAAAAAATAACTGAGCTGCCATAGCTCAGTGGTAGAGCGTTTGCTTAGCAATTGGAAGGTCCTGGGAACGATCCCAGCGTCCGCCCATCCTGACTTAGATTTGTCCGGGGCTTTCCTCAATCACCAGACAAATGCCGGGATGGGCGTTTCTGGATAATGAGAATATATTGCATAAGATTTGCTATCACGAAAGGGAGACTAAAAGAATGCGCTACTAAAAGAAAACATGTAGAATTAAAACAATTTGGTGGTACCTATATTACTCAAGGAGGCACTACAAAAAAGGGTTTTCATACTTACGTGACAGTTACCTTTTCTTCCACTTTTCTGATTCCCCTTCCACGTATCTGATCTCCTTAGTATTCAATGAGACCAAAATTTGAGGAGCCGATCGCAACAGTAAACCACATGCTCATCAGGTTTTAACCTGATATTTTTAAAATGTTAACAATTTTATGAAAATCCGTTCAGCTATTTTAGCAGGAAGATCTTTGATTGCTTTAGTACCATTTTTAAAAATATTATTATTTACTTACGATATGGCTTACAGAACTCGCAAGTTCATCGCTGCAGTAACAAACGTTCGCCATAGGATTCTATCCTGAGCAAGATCAAGCCACTTTTCATCACAAACACCTACTTCTCGAATATCCCTTCTAATATTGTCCTCCCAACGGTCTCTTTCCATTCAACTTTCCAACCAAGATGATATATAATTTTCGTTTTTCTCCCATCCGAGCTACATGTCCTTCCCGATCTTCGTCGTCGTGATTTCATTATTTTTACAACATCGGTTGAGTCCGTGAAGTTCTTCATTATGCAATCTCCACCATTCTCCAGTCATCTCTTCCCGTTTTGGCCCCTATATCTTCCTGAAGACCTTATTTTCAAATGCTCGTGATTTATGTTCATCTGCTAGGGTCGTATACTCCAACTTTCGCAACCGTAAAGTATTACCAGCAGAATAACCGTTCTGTATATTTTCAATTTAATTTTCCTTGATATTAATCGCGATATTAGAAGTTTTTGGACTGAATAGAAACATGCGTTGCCCGATGCTCACCGACTTTTTATTTCTTCCGTGACCTCATGTTTGCTTGTTACATATGCTACCATGTATTTATTTTTTATTTTTACTTTTTCTATGTTCTCATTCTTAATTGTTATATATATATTCCCGTTATTCCCTGTGTTTCAGCTTGTTATCATGTATTTTGTTTTCTCTGTTTACCTGTGTACCTGTCTCATCGCAAGCTTCTACTAAGAGATCGGTGTTACTACTACTACTAATAAGAAATATTATTATTGTTATTAAAAATATTATATATGGAAATGACCATGCCGAGTTTGAAACGTTTGATGTAATCGTGAATGAGAGACATTGTACAGAATTGAATGATGTTCCGTTTATAACAGCACTAACGGAAATCGTTTAACCTGTGTGTAATCGTCGCTTATCTTATCTACGGACATATGAGGAGGAAAGAAATAAGGTAGAAGTACTTACATGACTGGAATTTTTGAAATAGTGTGTTTAGTTTTATATAAACCATAAATAGCATTTAATTTTTGTGAAACACTCTTTGTATCGTACTTTAAAAATTAAACAAACTCTACTACTCATGAAACAAATTAAAACTACAGAAGCACAATGTTGTATTTTATCGTATAAAGTTAGGGCGGCCCCGACCACAACATACTGAAGTGCATGTAGCAGAAAGAAAGGTTATAGCAACAATTTGCCCACTGTTATAGGTACCAGAAGTGAAGAAGAAAATAGTGAATCTCCAAGAAGTAACTAAAATCTTGTGAGTGTGTGTCGCTGCAAGATTCACAGAAGTGCATATAAGTACACAAATCTGAAGCCAGTTTCTCTCTTACCTGTTTTCATTTAGGTGCTGGCCTATGCGTTAGAGACATATCGAGGGCTGCGTTCTAAAGGGAAGTAAGCGACAATTTGAACGAAGTGAGATTTTGAAGTTAGCATGATCATTGTTGTGTCTTGCATCAAATCCCAAAAAGAATTTCCTTCATTTACCATTGTTAGACCATTTCTATCATAACGCTTCCTTTCTTGCTTCTTTACTCGGTTACACACACCCATACATTAATGTATCATAATAAGAGAGTATGGTGTACTTGTGCAGTCTTGATCACGCAATGACAAGTGTTTTATTTGAAGCTTCAGGTAGCGGGGACTAGGGACCGAAAGCAAAATACAATAACACTTCTCTTTCCCTCATCTGTCGATCTTTGCCACTATTTATCTCGCATACATAGTAAAAATTGAGCGTATGTGTATGACTGTTGAGGCATTAAACTGTCTTCTTTTATCATGGCTTCAGTGGCTCATTGGCTGAAAATAGCGTCTTTCCGTACCATCGCTGAATTGAAAAAGTAAAAATAGTACGTTCGCCGTGAACAAGAACGAACATTTGTCACCGCTGCCCCTTCGATCAAATTCTTGAGACGGAGTCCTTTTCTAGCTGTAATAAACATAAAAGTATAGATGCCGAAATTCTGAAGAAACTATAAAATAAAATTAATTGTATAGGGGATAATCTAAAGAAAGGAGTTTTTTTAAAATTTCATAGTTACAGTAGGTAGCCTATTGATTTTCTATGTTCAACACGATCACCCGTACAGCATATGGAACTGGGAAACTACCTCCTTTGAATCCATTGATTCAAAGAAAATATTTAAAAGTGTATTTTTTTTTAAAGGTATCGATTGAAAGTATCGAGAACCAATTTTAATGTATATTATTATTATTTGTTACAGGTGCTTCACGTAGGAATTTCAAAGGTGCTGTTAATGAACTGATTGATACTAAACTAACGGATCACATGGTCGACCTGCGAGATTTGTGCTCTGGACGGTTTCCTTCTGAAGCAAACAGCCAGCCAGAAACCTTTCCAAAAGGACTTGATAAACTCGTTGATCATGCTAGCGCAGCCGAAGCTGAGGATGAATTAATCGAATTGTGCTCGGGAAAATTCGACACGCGTCCTGTGACCTCCTCCGTTATGGAAGCGATTGAAGGATACACCTCCCTTCAGAGTACGATCCCTTTGGAAGATTCGCAGGACTTTAAACTTACATTTTCAGAAGATACTGCCAATGATATTTCTGACCAGAGATCATCTGCAATGAAATCATCCAGTGCAAATATTGACAACAGTAGGAGCATTCAGCGACATGATACCGAGGAAGTACCTTTATCCCAGAGGTGAGTATTAGTTAAAAGTCTGCTTACAGCTGTCAATAAGAACGTACGAGATTAGCTGATTTTATTTGGGATATGTATTTACCTGTAAAATATATACATTACTGTGCCCGGTGGGTGAGTGGTACGTTTGCTGCCTTGTAATTAAGGTGTCCCTAGTTCGATACCTGATGAGGACACAGGTGGTTCGGGGTCCACTTTAAACTGTAGGTTCCGTCCTTACGTCAGCTTCATCTGATGAAAGACAATGGGAACAGCCATTGGTTCACCTTACCCAGAAACCTTCTGTTATAGATCTGCTTTGGGGGAGTACAGCATCATCCATTATAGTCGACGTCCTTAAAACAGTATTACTCGATTGAAGGGAATGGCAAACCTGTTTTGGTTCACTATACCCAGGGGCTGTTGGGCTACAAACATGTCTGCAGGCGGAACATTCGTCATTCTTAAGGAGTGTCTCTCGTGATTCATTGGTTAATTGTAGATACTATAAACTTTATCAAGAAACGTATAGGAATTGGCAATGCATTCTACATTCTAATACATCTTGTATATTTATGCGACTAGAAAAAAATGTACCCACGAACTGCGTTCGTTGTTCTGATCTCAGAGATACTTCCTGTACACGAGCCAATCTTCTATTCGATATTCTCAATACCTTTACTACTCATTTTGTCTCCTCGCAGGGTACAAAGGTCTCAACGTTGCTACTAATCAGCATCAAGTTATATTAGGGTCAACCTTAACGCTCCGCATTAACGAGGAATGAACACTGCTTCATTTCTAAGAGACAGAAGTTGTTTTTTTTTTTATCTGACATCTAATCCCTTTTTCGCTATATTACGCCCTTTATTTCATCTTATCGCTACATATATACCTTGTGAACGTTAAGATTGTTCCACCTATTGAGGTATATGCATAAAGATTGACGTGCTGATTCAACACACACCACTCTTGGCAGAGCATCCTTAAAGTCAGATTACTTGCATTTTCTAGACGGGAATAAGACAAAATATAACTTACCGTGAGTAGGAGCTTATGTTAGAATGATAACACACTTTATATTTTGTAAACACGTGTCACCACCATATTCTAAGTTTAAAACAGTCCGTATCACTCAAATGGATAGAACATATACTAGGTTAAAACAACACGAGGTAAGAGTTAGAGGAGGACTGAGCACATGGCGGGAGTTCAGTTTTCCTTTAACCTTTCTCTGACTCTTACCTCGTGTAGTTTTAACCTAGATATGTTCTATCTGGAAGAAGCTCAATTGGATCGTGCGAAATATTGTCTGACTTGGTTTTATAATAACCTATCCAGGTGAGTCTTTTCAATTTTTTAAGCTTGCAGGAAATCTAGGTGGGCTGTGGTGCCATCTCTCGTCTACTTATAACAACTTGCTAGTATGATAAGTATATGGGTGAATCTAATTTATATCCTTTAGGCAACTATGGCTCGTGCCCGGGATATCAGTGGGAAGAGAATGTGGAAAGAAGCCGACCAGGCCTAGTTTCTAAGGTACCATTCTGGTATTAGCCTGGTGTGATTGAGTAAAAACTCTTTAAGAAAAGCTGTCAGAATTGCCGGCCGCTGCGATCGAACATAGGGCCTCCTGAATGCGAAGCCAACGAGTATATGGGTGAACACAGGATTGTAGTCACTGAAGTGAGTACTGCGGGAGTCTAGTAATTCTTTAGTTTATGGTCTAACCTTTAGTTTCTGTTAACTTATATTTTATGGCCTAGATATACACAGTGTAGTGTAAGCCTGCCACATACCGTTCCTCAGACATGTCACGGCCTCCCTGCCTGTCTGGTCCATAAATATAATTTAAATAAAAAAGAAAATGTTAGTTTTTATTCAACTCCCGTAATACATATTTTCGTGACTGTACATACTAATTAATTGAACAGTGAACGTAATAAAAAAAATCAGTATACAGACACTAAACATGTTTCCGGTTGCTTAGGAACCTTTTGATCACCTGAGAATGTTCTGGAATGTACGCTTTCTTATTTTCCAACATCTCAACGGTTACTAGCAGTAAACCAAAAACAATAGAAATTGAGATGGTGAGGTAGACAAGGTGTGTTGAATTCATCTCTATGCAAGGAAAATGAGAAAAATAATTTTTCACAATTTAATTAAAAACTATTGACAATACGAGAACATTTGTGATAATCAAAATTAAGGAGTATTAAATTATCTTCCATAAAAAAGAAAATGATCAAAATTTGTGCAGTGAGATCAGAGATATCGCACATTTTATGGAAGCTCAAGCCGCCATTGTGAAAGTAGCACCAAAGCATTCTGGTATCCTGACACATCTAGAAACACATTAAAAGTAGTCCCTTAACTTTCTTCGCGAAGTAGCATATGGGACTAAAAGTTTTACCGTATGGTTCCGGACTAATTAACTTGAATTGTCCCACCACACCGCGTGACACAGCTATGATCTAAATAAAGTATGCACTGAAAAAAAAAAAAAAAAAATAGTGTTATGACATTTATAACCAAGCTTTCAGTATGGTATCTTAGCCGCTTCTTTCTCTCTCCATTTCCATGCCTTATCAGCGAAATCGAGCCACTATTCGTGTAAAGAATTTTGCACCTGCTACTACATCCTGTACAGGTAGACGTAACCTTTTCCTACCGTATCATTTATAGTGTTACAGTTGAATGGATTAAGGATTTCTGTGTACTTTTAATTAGAGGATTTAGAATGAAAAGGCAAGGAAACGACTCAGATCATATTCACAAATTCTTAGTAGCGGCTTGCACAGCATATATTAGAATTAGATTTTTGTCTATCAAGCAAGGTCTAATTCGAAATCTGATAATCTGCTTTGCAAGACGCTTCTGCGAATTTGTGGATAACTTCTTTGTGTTGTTTGCGTGCTTGCTTTATAGCAATGATTGTTCTAATTATTCAGATTTCTGTGCACGTAAACAGGAAATAAATTTCAGGGACTCGTGCGTTTCGTACTTCATTAATAAGTACAATTAACTCTTGAGAAATGTTAGTACTAAGGTTAGCGCTTGTGCAGACAATATTTTTGCACTAGCATTTCTTTAAAATCTGTTGTACTCATTATTGGAGTTCGTGAATGTATTTTGTTTACTTGCACAGAATTTTGAATAATCGACGTAAAACGAAAAAAAGCAGAATATAGTTCCACCGAGCCTTTAAACATCTCAGTGATGTGTTTCTTTTTCGTTTCTGACACTGCCCAAATCATATATTACAATTACATGTATTACTCCTATCTTTGTCATATTGTTAAATGTTTTGTATTAATTATGATGAGCGTATGCAAATTATATTAATCCCAAACGGACTATGGTATTTATTATTATTTTCTTCCTAGTACGTTGGAAGTCGGAGAAGGAGGAAACGACAACGCGGTTTGGGACCAGTTAAAAATAGTATCAGACGACGAGGATGAACCTGTGTTAAGGAAGAAAACCCGCCGTTTAAAGAAGAAGAGGAAGAAGAGAAAACTTAACTACTCAGGTATGCTTTGAGCAACTATAACCATATTATTTAAAGAACTCTTGTTACGCTGCGCATTGGTATAGTGTAGCGACGACCGCTAGAACCACGGATTCACGTGTGATTGTGTCCTTCCCCCACCCACAATGTTAGGGTAGGCGGTAAATTTAAATATTGAGAGTTGATTTAAACTTTCCACGAAGTAGAATACGATGTAAAGCTGGATTTACGAGTATAAGGCGATACATATATATATAAATATTATTGATTGAGCGTTCTTCTCCACATCTCAGGGTATATCGATTTTTCAGTGGTTTCTTGTAGAGTGTATTATTGAATATTAATGCACATGCACACATATATCTTACCGAGAGTAGGTATTAGGCGTGCTAGCATACTCTTATATAAATAACTATGACGAAGGTATTTAAAATAAAACACAAGGAGGATAAAAATAAAAGATGTACTCGCACAAATCTTACATACAGTATATACGTATATATGGTGACTTATCAAATGTGCCAATTTCACTTATTTGGCTTTTAAAATGCAATTAAAGTTAAAGAACATTATTTTGACTTTAGAAAATTTCATTTCATAATTAGTGAATCATAAAATTAAATAAATAACTTTTAAATCTTAATTAAGATAAAAATTTGTCCACTTCGGAAAATAAGGTTAGATGGTGCTGCCATCTCTAGAGCAACAGATCAATGTTTGCTAATAACACTATGATATAGTATCAGATTTCACTTTGGTTAATATTTTAATCATCATAGGAGACTGCCAGATTGAAAAGTTCAAAAATTGAAAAAGGATATATTTAAAAACTTAAAAAGGAAATAAAAAAGAAGTTTTTTTTTTGTTTGTTTATCTGTTAGTACACATATACGAGGTTTGAATAAAAGTTTATTAAGATTTTATTGTGTCCTGAGAGAGCTAGTAAGAGAGACGAAAATATTATTATTATTACAACTTAATGATCTCTTTATTTCTACACATTTTGAGGAAATCCTATCGATGCGGTTTTGAAGTATGTAGTGGGGAAATACTTCCACTTGCAAGAATTCCATCTTTGCCATAATTTCACTTAAGTCTCTAGAATCTTACTATTAATTAAACATCGAAGTTTGTATAATTATGTTCAGGAAATATAAATAATTGAGTGCATAATTGCGATTTTCGTCCCACGTAAACAATAGACTTATGATATCCTATTTATCGCTCGTACAGCGCTTGTGAATCACAAATACGCTATTGTCCATTTCATGTATTGAGCTGAAGTTAATTTGCAAATTTATTAGGACAGTCAGGGAAATTCTGTACTTATTTGTATGCATGTATCGTTGTTCTGGAGATACGGTACCGTACGGAGAGCCAAAAATGTTATAATATCCTTGAAAAAAAAAAAATGGCCCTCAAACGCATACTGTTAACATTTTAATGTTCGTAATAACGTATTTGTATATGAATACGTTGTGATATTATCCAAAGAATTACCAAGAATCTCTATACAAGTTGAAATCTCAGACAAGCGAAGGATTTGTAGCATAAATATATTTTTCGTGAAGCCGAATGTATAAATATTGTTGTTACGTACACTCATTTTTGTGAGCGTTCGAAACAAATGATATTTATTTGATGTACTAAGAAAAATATACTTATAGAATATCTATATTTGTTATGCAACCACGTATTTTTTTAAAAAAAAAAATGTTCCGGAAAGGAAATCTGTTTGAGATATATACTTGCCGCAAACGAATTATTGTTACTTGCTGAAAGGTAGTTCCATTCGTTCTTATTTGGACCCACCTTTACTTCAGAGAATTTCTACTTTATATGGGGGAATCCCTTGCAGACCCATTGCACAATTTTGGATAGAGCAGTTCGTACCTCGCCCACGCAGTTCTACTGTTAATGATATTGGAAATATCAAGCTCTAAAGTTCATTTTCCCACTTTTTCGGCAGCCTATAGCGCCGAAACGAAGCATTTGTTCACCCTCGATGGTTTGTAATGTTTTTCTTATTTTCGGATCCGTAATCTCATGAGGTGGTTTTGTTGGTGTTATTTTGCAAACGCTGTACATATCGGTTTTATCCTCCACTTGCGGTACTTCGATAGAAGTGACCTGAACCTTGATGCATTACAGGGACTGAACCGTCATACTTTTCGGACTAAATCCGAGAACAAGGCGCATCAAACAACCTACCAGACCACAGTAAAAGTCATAGCAACAAACTAAAATTTAACCCCCCTTATAAATTTCAACTAAAATTTTAACCCCCCCCCCCGCCCCCCCGCTTCATCTTATATCTATTCCCAGAACCGTTTATTCAAAGAAAACTTTTAAATTCTGTATATAAACACAGGTGTTTGGGAACTAGTCCTAGGTGAAAAGAGTCCACATTTTGATTATTTATTGTAACTCCCAACCGGCAGAATTTACGGAAATGTGTTTATTACAATTTGTTTATGGTTACACAATATTTCCAGTCCTCTTTTCTATTTAAAATTTTTCAAGTTGATTCCCGTTATACTTGGTATGCCTCTATTTCTTCAAGTATATCTAAATTCTACATATATTTTTATTATCATATACTTTTTTTTTATTTCAAAGTTCTGAAATAGTTTTTGAGTTATTGGCGATGGATGAAATTGTTGACGTGACACTAGTTTCGTCGAAATCATCTATCGTAATTGGTAAACGGTAGGAAATGTATTTTAAAAAAATATATTTTCCGTCAAAGTTGTTCATATTTTACAGGTCATTACAATCAAATGAAAACTTACCCTTGATCCCCTCGTAAAGCTATTTGTGGTACACCACTAATTTCCTCAGTATCACAATTCAATTTGCAAATCAACTTACGCCGTCACATATCTTTTCATAACTCCTCAGTCAAATACTTTGAATTATATCCTAGGCACGAAGTCAAAAGATTCACCCGTGTATAATATTTGTTAGGTAGATACGTTTGTGATCCTATAAAACTGCTTCGCACCGAGACTCATATTTAACATGTTTTCTGTGATGCGCTTTCCATTAAGTTTGGTGAGAGTCCTCATTTCACTTTCACGTACGGACGATTCCCTTGGTAGTGTCAGTGCAGATTAGATATATAAGGTAAGCAAAAATCCAGTTGTCTGGGTCTAGTGGCGAAAATAACTGACTTCGGATCAGCACTGCAGGTGTGGCATAGATTTAAATCCTCTTCTTATCAGGAATCCTGAGGATAAAGAGGATTTTCCTTAGTCCTATTAGACAAATGCTGGAATGATTCCTAGATTGGGGGCTCTGATAGTTAACTTTCCTTTCCTTTTGCTGGATGGGGCGCTAGCTCAGACACAGCCCATTGTTGTAATTATTCTCCTGCCATTCTATTTTAGCTGTTTTTTGGATAATGCGGGGGTATTAATTTTGTTTACTCCGTTTGTAACGTAGAGTATAACACCTCAGTGGAAGCAGGTAGAAACTGATTTCAGATGTGAAATGAACCTTGATTTACTGGACCATTTTTAATCGAGTGACGTTCGGTAACGCGTAAGAAGTTTTGCCTGTCTCACACGTAACTCAGTTATAACATAATTATTACAGCCTTCCTTTACTATTTCCACGTTGGTTACCAACTAAACGATTTTAAAGCACCTTTACTACTGGAGCTACGCCACAAAAAGTCCGGGTTGTACCAGCTAGATGAAGCTACGGTTAATTTTTGTAGCAAGTAAAATTTGTATTTCCATTACATTTCATGTTCATGTTATAAGCTGTTATTTGTGCCTGTTTTTTTTTTTTATACTGATCAATAAATTTTATCTAATTTTGTAGACGATGAATCAGAGAGAGAAGACAAGGAAGGATCCGTGGTTGATTCCTTGGAATCTGAAGCAGGCGAAGAGGAGCTGTTCGATTATGACTCTGAAGAGAATGAAGTTGCAGAACTGAAGAAAGAAAATCCAAAGTTTAAAGGCTTCACCGTGCGAGGAAGAAAAGGGTTGTTCCGTTCAGAATTTTTAGAAAATGAAGCCGAGCTCTCAGAATCTGAGTGGGGCAGTGAGGATGAAGATGAAAGAGGATTAGATCGTCTGGAGCTGGAAGAAGGTGACAAGGACAATTTGAATGAAGATGAAGTGAGAGAGGAACTTGAGAAGATTCACATGTAAGTCGGATTATTTTGCACTCTTTTCATTTTTGTGGTATTTCATTAGTTTTGTGTTTTTTCACAATAACAGTTATAAGTACTGCCTCCCAAACAGTGTACGAGATGTGATAATTTAATGTCTGGAATGGCTCTGAAAGCACAATTAGCTTGCCTGTACACTAGCGGCTACTCTTCATGACTCGATGATGCCCCTCCGAAAATGGTCTTTAAAATTATTTTCCGATATACGACACAGTAACTTTGATACGTTGCGTTGGATTTCAGGAATATCAGCAAATCTTTGCCTTTTTTAGGGATTTTTTTTTTTAATTCTCGGAAGACACAAATATCGGATAGAAAAGGAAGACGGTTCTTTCCTGTAATTGATTTCATAGCTAGAAACCGTCAGACTCTTAACGTATGATCTTCTGTCGAGATTCGAGGCATTATTTTTGCGGATTTTTTTCTCATTCCGAAATCGTTCGTTACACTATGTCTCAGTATTTCCCTATTCATAGTATTCTTCTGCTTTTATTAAATGCAAATTTTCCTGGCGAGGACCAAATTGCAAACTTAACTCGAACATGGGTTTCCATCTTCTATGATTCCAAATCGTACGACGATAGAACGACTATAAACACAACTAGTTTTGCCAATTTACGGTTGTAATGAAAGGTTAAAAATATTTGTCCATTTTTTAATACAATAGAATTTTTTGACCATCACCACACACACATATTCAACAGTCTCTTTTTCTGAATCAGGTAACTGCATTTCAATTCGCAATACACTGTGTTAACATTTTCCCTACCTCTTGTTTCTGCCGCCATTTTGAATTTAGCCGTCATAGCTTAAACAAAGCCGAATTTTTCGAACGACTTGATCAATCCTACATGTTTTTAATTCTTCCATTACACCCGCTAAATTTGTCTTCTGCTATTAGCCTTACGCCTAATCTTCCGTGTGATTGTGCATTTGTCTGTCCGATTTTTTTTTTCTGTTTACACATCTTATTGTTCTTCTGTAAAGCCATTAAAAAACATTATAGTTCACCTTAAGTCATTGTTAATAGAGCTAACGTTTCACTAACAGTATTAGCAATCTTCATACGAAACTTGGTATTTATCCGCTGCACTTGGTTCGTGTCACTCATTTTTCTGCTAACAAAATACCACGAACACGTAGTACTTCCTCTGCTGCTGGGGAACGAACGACTCTTTTGGTCTGTAACTCATATAAAAGCCAGTTGGAACTTACCCAAGCGGACTTGGGCTTTGAGTTTACCTGATTCAACACAATAGCGACGCGCTGCGTCCATTCCGAGATTTAAATTTTGAATTGTCACACCTTGTAAGTTTTTTTTAAAATTTTATTTATTTATTTTTGATCGAAGGTTTTTCACTTCATTAGGCAAATTTAAACATTTTAAATGGTGATTTACGTGTGGTCAGCTTCTTGACCCTTTAACATGCTAATCTAAATAAATGTAGGTACTTCTTTCCATTTGTTATCTTAATCTTTCATCTTTCCTATTTGAGATATTCTTTATGTAAATGTTGCGTTTTTAAACTTGATAAAATCTCAAGACAGAGGAGAAACGTAGTTAATGTTAGTGTTCGATTTGTTACTTATAAATTAGGAAGGGGGGATCCTAAAACTCAACCTCCTACCTGTTAGGGTAGAAAATAAAAAGATTTTATCCCTGGTTAGGATTATATTCGGAATCAACAACCGGGGATGAAATCCTGAGAGGCACTAGGGAAATTCCCCCCCCCCCCAAATCGAACACTGGTTAATGTGAACTTCATTTCAGCAACAAGAAGCTGATCAGAGGTAAATCACTTTTTTTTTAAATTAATTAATTCGGCTTTTTTTTTTCTCATTGGCCATTTTTAATTTATCTGATTGTACAATCTGATTCATAGAAAGTGGCCTATGGATTTGTTTCGAAGTCTGCAAATGTATAATCTGTTAACACTGGACGGATGAAGACGTACGTGGCAAGCACAACGGATGGAACGTTTACTCTGATCTATAGCGAATATTGGGTCAGTATTGCAATATTGTACAGCTTGTCGGACTAGAAAAGGTACCAATCCGCCATTCTATGTTACATGTGTCGTACTGGCTTCTTTAAAGATAATTGTATCTTCGAATTATTAAAATAGCTACGTTCAAAATGTAGATAGATGATGATGTTATAGTGTACCCAGCCTAATATAGTATTCGCGCTCTTTAGAATGTCATATGACCAAGAGTGAAAAAAGTCACATTTGGTTATTTGTATTATTATTAACACGTGACTGGTTTTATGGATTGTTCTACTTCGTGAAATGTTTATTGTGCGCTTGTGTATTTTAGCTGACAATTGAGCCTACATTTTTCCCTCAGGGGTTGGCTCATAACTTATGAGTGCAGGTGTAGCAGTCCCGAGATCTTCAGCTGGTTTCAGCAATATTGTTTCTGGCTTGACTCTCTCTCTCCACTGAACACTATGGCTTGGCCAAAACGATCTGTCGTTTGAACTTCGTATGATCACTCCTTGATTTAAGTACTGTGTTCAAGAGCACGAATGTTAAAACGATTTACTGGACCATACCAAAGGGGTGTGCTGAACAGTAAGCTACAAACTCTAATCGTTACTTTGATGGAACGGATTTGCAAGCGCTCAAACCCCTACATGAGTGACCGAGCTTTTCTTGAAGAACATCATCTGTCTTTCGATCAAATCACCTTTGATTAAATGATTTTAGAAGTGTTACAGACCAAGGAGTCTAATAAGACACCTTTTCCTTAGGAATGCACAAAGTCATTTCTCATCACTAAACCCTTACTAAAGAATTTTCTATGTCTAGAGCTTGAAGAAATAATCGAGAAACGCAACTGCAATTACATTGTTAAGTTGCAAAGGCATTTCCGATTGACCTTAACATAGATGAACTTCTTAGCGAGTGGAGAGTTATATAATTTGGAAAGGGACATTTCTAGAAGTGAGAAGATCGTATTGACACGTACTGAAATCAGCTTTTCTCGAAAGTAGGAAATCTAAAGTATCCTAACGTGGGTAAAGTGTAAAAACTGTACTTGCAACATGTCACTGAAATACTGATGTGAAAAAGGTTTTTTCTAGTTCATGTAGGATCTCGACTTCTGATAGAGCATCTGTGTCAGAGAAGAAATCAACCCTGTCACTACCATTTTTTTATTTTATTTTATTTTTTTTTTCGGAAATTTATGAGAAATTTGGTACCTTATTGTTTGATGCCACAAGTTAATCCTAGAAAAAGTGTAATTTTTGCTGGATCCATGCACTGAATTCCCGGGCAATTTTTGTTTCGTCTTAAGTATAGACAAACGCATGTTCCCATACTGGCTATAAAAATAAGCAGGCTTCGAGGGAACACATCTAGCTCATGATATGACCTGTCAATTCCACCACACAAAATCAAAGGCATGCGGTTGACAGTTACGGAAAATCTTGGTTTGAAATACCGTCTTCGGTACTTCTGAACTAACTGAAGGTGCAGGTGATCATTAGACTCCATCAACTTGACCGAGTCCCCTTCATCTTCATCCATTACATTCTTCCATTCACTTTCACTGCTTGCATCTCCGCAGTCTTAGTCAGCTATAAAATCATTACTATACTTGCGTTTCCGATTTCGTACATCACATACTTTCGGACTCATTTTTCTGGATATACACACTTCACACTACCAGCCAGACAAATAAGGCACATTCAAAACTACCAGTAGGACTTACTTACATGTCCAAGAAAATAATAATAATAATAATGAGTCCATTCTAAAAGAACATGAAAAGGAAACACGAAAAAGTATTGTATAACACTTACTATGTTGGAGATTTGACGGAAGGACATTCGTCATACAGACTTACGGAGCGGAGAGTTACATAGGACAGACAACGACAGAGACACCTGCAGTCGTCATTTCAGTTCAAACGAGTTCTGCAAAACATTTTCAGGAAATAGATGATGATAAGTAGAACGTGAGTGAATAACAACAATATACGATCTATTCCCACTGGTAATGAAAGGGTTAAGTGCGCTTCTCACCGTAATATGTGCGATAAAGGCTTACAACAATATCGCTTATATAGTACAGTTGTGGGCAAAAGTTTTGGCGCATGTCGTTAGAAAATATTTCCCAAATTCGCAACGACGTCCCTTCCGCGTGCAACATTTATTAACGGAAACTAAAATTGGGATTAATAATTACCGTTGGGTTACAAAAGTATTCCTCTGCGGGATAAAACGAGGAAACTGTTGCATCTTGATGCGATTTGTGGACCTACGTTTTTTCGCCGAGGAAAATATTATCTTTTTATATATCATATTTGTTTGGCTGCATATCAGGAGAACATTTTCTACAGAAATGGGTCATACGATAACTGCAATATATACGATGTTGCAATATATTTGTATTTATTTCTGAAAGAAGGAAAGTTCTCTAAAGGCTGGTCAAAGCTTTTGCTATCACAAAAGAATTGCTTAGATTAGCTCATAGTGCATACTTTCATTATTAAAATTTTTGCGAGGCTAAACGAAAGGATTAAGAAGAAAAAGTAATAAAGCTGAAAGAAAAGGACAGAATAGTTAAAGGAAAGCAGAATCAACGGAAGATAGAGAAAGAGACAAAGAAAAAAGTATTCCTGCCCCTTTTGATATTATCACCCTTCACTTGTGCAGGTTAAAAGCATTTGTTGAGAGCAAACAAGTATCATGATTCCTTTCAACGCTGTAGTCAAGCTCGTACAGAACACAGTGTGTACTGTGTATGTGTTATATTTGCTGTTCGATGCCATTCATCTCGACGCTAATGTGAAACTGTAAAGCGTTTTCCGTTTTAATTTCTGGCATATCATGTTAACTGTTTAACCGTGTCGTATTAAAGTAACTTTAAGCTCTGATTTTATGGTTTTCACAAGATAGATATTGATAGGGTTGTTTCCTTTTTTCAGGCGGAGAGTGCTGGATGAGGATCAAAGGGATGTTCGTCTTTTACAGGAAAGGTTTCTTGAAGATGGCGAATTCCATTCTGATGGACCAGGAAGAGAAAGAAAATTTCGGTGGAAGAATCTGGGTATGTTTAGATTTTTCTCGAGTAAGGTTTAGAATAACGTTACTCCGTAATAAGGTTTTAATTCTAGACAAACCAAAGCTTTAACCGTTAACATTAAACACCGTTGTTGTCATCTTACGTAATCATATGTTTGTATGGTAACTATTTAGTACAACCGTTAGTACAATTTCATGTTACGTTCTGCTTCCGTCAGTTATTCAGAAATGTCGTAGAAGTAAGATTTAAGTTTCTTTTATTTTCTTCTTATTTTTGCTTTCTATCAATATGTCTGTTATGTTCAGTCGACCTAACCAAGACTGTTGGAGAGTAGTTGAAACGTAGTCGCACATATATTAGTGTTTCTCCCAGAGACTACATGAGACTTGAGACTACATGTAACTAATTACAACACAGATTATATGTTTAAAATCTGTATAATTCACAAGGTCGAGGGCCGTGGTGCAAAACGGTTAGACCGCTCACCTCTGGCACTTGGGGCCTTCAGTTCAAACCTTCTCTTGCCATGTGGGCTTTGTGGTGCACAAACACCGTGTGCGTGGGGTTTCTTCCAATTTTGTTCATTCGGCCTGAGTCAAAGTTGCCTAAAGACCTTTAAAATTAAATTCGAAATTCACAAGGACGAAGTGCCCTGCAGCCCAAATGCATAGACTCTGCTCACTTCAACATTCCATCTGGAATGTCCTTATTCTTTCTACTTCACAAGAAGCTTTAGAAAAATAAATAAATAAACTTAGATTGGCAAACAAATATTTGTCACCCAATGAACTGCTTGTGAAGTGTCATTACTTCCCTACAAGACAAAAATGACACACTCTCCGAAACAGAGAGTGTAGAGAATGAGTAAAAAAACAATTCGTGCTTCAAATGCCAGTTATTTAATTTCAATGCTAGGTGAGTTTTGTTTTTGATACATTTGCCCTTCGTACGTATGTAGAAATGACTTTATTCAAGTTATTTCATTAAAATTATGATTAAATATATTTCGTAGTTATTTTTGCTAATTCTTGTGTTGTAATTCATAATATTCGCACAATGAAAGGCGCATTCAGTGTAAATTTGTTCAATTCTACCAACTTCCTGTGCGAAATTGGAGGCAACTACAAATTTTATTTCTATTTTAACTATCGAAATTGATCATTGTAATAAATAAGTATATTGTAAAATGGAAATCCGTGTGAAGTGGTACATAATATGAAAAAAAGAAGAAATCCAGCCAAGATTTGATTTTTTTTTAAGTTTTGTTGTTGTTTTCCACATTTTTGTGAATGGAACTATCACGTTTTGCACATAGCCCTTCTGTTTTAACCAAACGTGCGATTTTATTTCACAGAACAGTCGGAAGATTTCTGATAGCAAATGTATTTACAATACTAATGGTATATAGTTACTCGGGAAGGACGATTCGACCATTTGAAGTGCAACGAACAAATACAATAAATCGTGAAATACATAAAGTTGTAAACTTCTTTTTTCTTTGTTTGTTTCTTTTTCGATGTGGAAATCCGTGTGATACAAGATCTTGTTTTTCAGATAACATAGACCCAAGTGAGTTCCGTGCCCTGGATTCGGATGAGGAGGGCCAAGAACACAAAGAACAAGAAGAGGAGGATGAAGAGGAACTTAGAAAAATGCGATTCGAAAGAGAAAAGTTACTTCGTGAGGAAGAGGTAATATCCATTTCCTTGCATTTTCCACGCACATTTCCACATTAAATTGAGGGATGGTAACCGTTAGGAAGATATTTAAAACTAGTATTCATGTATGTTAAAATTCCTTCAGTTTTTTTCAACTAGTAGCTAGATGTTACGCCTCGGATAGTAGTCATTTTTGTAATTTAACGTTGCTTTCGTTTTGTACTATCTTCTAGGAAGCGTGGCCGTCTTGAAACTCCGATTTTTCGAATGTTTAGCATGCGTATGGGTCCCGGTTTCAAACCCGGTGGGGTTCCATTAAACGTAGTGATTTTGGAGCCCACTTTAAGAAAAATAAATCTCTAGAATTTCACAGCTCGCTCATAGCATAGATTTTCCTGGTCTGACATCTTATTTTAAGAAAGTGACCTTGCTGCCCAATCAAGTTTTCCCTCATGATACCATGAGTCTGTTTGTAATAATACCCTCAGGGGTATAAATTTACGGGATCCATACATGTCTCTTTGTTTTTCCATTAACTTTAAATAATTTCGTACAGAAGTATAACTTGACACGAATAATTGGCACCGAGCCGCCGTAGCTCAGTGGTAGAGCCTTAGCGTAGCATTCGGGAGGTCGTGGGTTCGATTCCTGCAGCCGACCATCCTGACTGAGGTTTTTCCTCAGTCACACCAGGCAGATGCTGGGATGGTACCTACAAAATAGGTCCTTGTCGACACCTACCCGAATACTTTACCCTTCCCGGCCTGATCCTTAGATGCCTAAAGCCGTAAATAAAATTCCGTTCACGAATAATTGGTAGCGATCCCTGTCGAGTTTATTTATTAAAAACATCTTGAACCCATTTTTACATTGAACTTCACAGTATACTGCGATAGCCGACCGTGTGGATGGAGGCATCAGTCCAGAGTCCCGAGGTTCTGGGTTAGAATCCCGGATGGAGCATGGATGTTTGTGGATTTTAGAAACTTGACAGCTAAAAAAATCGTGACGGGCCGAAGTTATGAGTTACTAACATTGACCCAAAATACAAAGTTTACCAAAGTATACTGCACAATAACTAATGAATAATAAAGAATTAACAATATCAAATGTAAAACAAATAAATACAAGCAACACACAAAAGCTTCAAACTTAAAGTAGTTCGTTAACTGAGGATTTCAGAAAAGAATTGTAATTAAGAAAGATATCGAGATGAATGGCATATTGGTTCTATTGTAGTGGCGAAAATATGTGCGTAGTGTGAAAGAAAGTGTTGGTATAAGAACACCAAGGAGGCTTTTGCTGTGAATGCTACGAAATCGAACGCGAGTAAAAAAACTTTCTCAAGACTTCATTCCGTATTATTCGGCCATTCATTACCCTTTACAAAAAAAATCTGATTTAAAAAATTGAAATTGAATAAAAAGCAATTCCAGAGTCGTTAGTCATGGAAGTCAAGAAAAAGGAATGAAATTGAATCATTGGTCATGAAAGTCACAAAAAAATAAAGAAATTGAGTTGTTAGTCATGGAAGTCACAAAAAAGTTATGAAATTGAGTCGTTAGTCATGAAAGTCACAAAAAAGTTATGAAATTGAGTCGTTAGTCATGAAAGTCACAAAAAAGTTATGAAATTGAGTCGTTAGTCATGAAAGTCACAAAAAAGTAATGAAATTGAGTCGTTAGTCATGAAAGTCACAAAAAAGTAATGAAATTGAGTCGTTAGTCATGAAAGTCACAAAAAAAGTAAAGAAATTGAGTCGTTAGTCATGAAAGTCAAGAGAAAGTCATGAAATTTAGTTTCAAGTCAGGTAAACTTTGTAATTTTTATTTATTTTGAATGGTATATTTTCTCAAATGTGCAAAAACATATTCTCATACATTTGAAGCTTGTGGTCCCAACAATTTCTCGGTTTGTTGCATGCAAAAAAGTGATGAATGTGGCGTGTGTCAATTCTGTAGACACCCTGTTGGGACATGCTGAAGTTACGAGTGTTTGAAATGAGATCGAACAATGGCTAAAACGCAATTTAGAACTGTCGAGTTCAGATAGTGACTGTAGCCGTAAAACAATATTAAAAAAAGTCGGACAAATGTGACTCATGTGAAAGCGACTCAAGACAGAAATCTCGTCACTATGTACGATGTCCAAGGATTCTCATTTTGGCAACTGCGACCTTGTGAGAGGTAAAAATGAGTGTGCAGCCCAAAATTATAAGTGGAGTGTAATGTAGCTGAAGATAAGGTATGTCTTCCTTAACACATTGTAATGATTGGTGTACAATTGGGCGATAGTCCCCTATTCTCAGGTACGTTGAATCTAGACATAGGAGAGTACAGACCTACCTGTAAAGTCATACTCGTGTGCCCCGATGTGTGTGTTATATGACCTAGTAGGATTTAGTAAAGTAGTAGTGGTAATGCTGATTTTCGATTCAAATAGTATCTGTTTATTCGTTAAGTGACGTTAACAACTAGGCAGGGAGTCTCCAAGTAGATTATGATTACATAAAGTCATCAAACATTATAAATACAAATTATAAAGTTACAGTTACATAACATAATGGTTACTAGGCAAAATCAGTAAGTTCGGTTGCTACCAAACTCTTAAAAAATATATCACAGACAATAACTACGGACAATAGGTTCCCTTTTGAGGGAAGATGAGAGGAGAGCACTTCTAGACATCGATTCTTAAATATCACTTCCTGCACTGAGCGCTGATTTCTCGATTCAGTCGTCAGGAAATAAGATTATTAGTGTAAAAGTACTGAGACCCCACAAGATTGTCCGCGAATAAAACCAACAGAAGTGAACGAGGGGCGGAGCCTTGAGCCTACCTAATTGAGAACTCTATGCTCACAGTTAGTTCTGGATCAGTGTTAAAACTTTGGCTTTGAACTACAAGTGCTAATACATACGTGTGGTAAGGTTTTTGTTGAAAATAAGTCTAGACTTGTAAAACTCTCATAAGGTCGATCTGCATTGGGTCTGGGGAAAGAAATTTCTTTGGATTCGAATGAATCTAATGCTCTCATATACACTTAATACGCATCTCCACGAGATGCTCCTACTGGCCTTGAGGTCCCACTTTTGTTATTGAATGCTCATAGCTTTGCCTGCACCGTCACGTTTTTGCCCTTAACCTCGCTCATCGTTACACCCTTGTTCCCAAGTTTCAATTTCATCCTTATGCTCACGCGATGAGATTCAGGTCAATTTTCATTAGGTTGAACAGCTATGAGCCAAGACAATTTCTTATTTATGTCAGAAAATGAAGATGGATTGCTTGTCCTCTTCGATTATTAATTTTGCGTATTTATTTTTGGTCCTGTGTATGCGGCATTGACGTGGAATAGAAATTTTCTTTCTTTATCTGTGCTCTTAATTATTTACTTTTTTTTTTTCAGATGAAAAAGGGAGAGGATGATGGTGTTGTTGTGGATGATGGTAGTCAATTGTTGAAACTTGGAAGAGCTGCTTTGAAGAGAATGAGTTCCAGTTCTGGCTCTCAAGATATCGTCAAGGAAAATGAGGCCCCCATAAAGAAGAGCAATACTGAGCCATTACAGTCTCCAGATCATAAGAATCCATTCAAATTGTTGGTGAGTAATAGTAAACAGTTATATCTGCATGTATTGTGGAATTAACTCACGGGAACAGGAGTTAATTTTTTTTACGCAGAAGCTAAATAGGTGACATTTTGTACCCTCATTTAATATCTTGTCTTCTGTGTAATAACTTGAGGAAATACTTCGTTGAATTAGTTCTCCAACAATTATGTGGTCGCTGGCTGTAGATAGTTTGAGGAAAACATGTTTATGTTCAACACTTTATTCGTCTAAATTTTGTACTCTATAATTTTCCCCAATAGTAAATGCAGAGCCTCCATGATGGAACACATGAACTGTAAATTGAGATAACTAATGCATTGTATACAACAAATTCTATTCATAAGATCGTACTGGGTGGCTTAACTGTATAATTTGTACGCCAATGGCAGCAAACATCTTATTACTCTAAAAAGAGGGTGCTTTCATATTTGATGATTAAAATGGACCAAAATATTCTTCAATGGTCAGCCTCGGTTAATTAAAAAATTGTAATGAAATATCGTAGCTTGGGGTACAAAATGCGCCCCATTCGGCTTCCGAGGGTTAAGTGATTTCATGTAAAACGTATTTACTACCAGGGTTGTGATAGGTTGAAACCGTGATGGTTCTAAGCTTAGAAATAGATTAGGTACTGTAAACTGGGCTCAAGTCGTGCAAATGTCCAATACCACCCAGCCGCGAGCCTCTCGGCAAGGTTGCTAATTTTAGCGATTTTCCCGCAACCCTGCCGAACGAGGTTGGTGTCTAGGAGGTATTGGGAAATTCACGCAGGCGAATACATTTGTATGACTTCAGCCTAGTTCACGGTATTGAGAAACCATCAGAATTAGTGTTGTTATTTACAATATTCAACAGTGAAGTAAATTTGGATGAACTGTTCCACTTTTTTGTTTTCCACTTCTGTTTGTTGTAGACAGAGCCAAACCTAAAGATATTCGTTTAAGCTTTTGTGTGCGTGTGTATTGAAGTTCCTAAATAGGTCGTTAATTATGTTGGCTGTTGTTGTTCATTAATAACAACATATTTCATATACTTAATCATTTAATATTATTCCTGTTTCTTAAATACACTTTACTGGCTTCATCTTGCACAGAATAGAATCTAATGGCCCTACTGCGGCAATGAATTTGCGGGTTTCTTAAGCCATAGAGTGAGTTGTAAGAGTTGAAAATTATTAATACATACATTTTAACCAAGAGAACCTGGTTTAAACAAACAAAAAGTAAAAAAAATGCGTATACCGTAAAAATCCTGAATTTTGTTTTTTTAAACTATTCCAAACTCGTAATGTTACCGTCGTCGACTGCTGATCGTGGGGTACCAGGTTCGATTCCCAGCTTTTTTTTAGCAGGGTCTGGAACTGTGCCCACCCAGCATCGTGATGCAGTTGGGTACCTACTGTGAATAGAAGACAGTAGAGATCACAGTTGAGAGCTTCGGCTCTCCTCTCCCAACACGTCTGGTCAGCGTGGGAACAGTAAACTATCTCCTCCGTTCGGGAGAAATTTCATCTAGTAGTGGATTGAATATGGCTGTGAATTATTTTTTATATATATTATTTTGGTCATAGGATAAAGATTTATTTCAGTCTTCCTGCCTAATAAGCCTGCACTCCTCACCTCACTATACCTTGCGTCTGTCACAGTCAATCGAATCCGACATTTCTATTACCGATAATGAGAAAGTAACCTAGATGGAGAGGGGGTATGGGTAATAATACTTCTGGTGTCTACAATCGGGAAACCTTTGAAACATACTCACTAGTGTAATTGAATTGTGTGTTATTCTTTTTATATATTAAGCGAATTCTTCTTGTTTCAGATGAAGCGTGGTTCATTCTTGAATCGGAATGATGGCGCATTACAAAGACTTGCAGAGTTCACACGTGCTGATGGGCCTGTATCTGGGCCTCGGAATTCCAGGAATTTTGTGTTTGCAGCCATCAGCCCTGAGAAGAAGGAAGATGAGGAGAATGACCGACCAAAGGTAACGATTTATATTTCTATCACCTCGTCACTACAGTCAGTTGAATATAGTTAATGTTTTCGAATGACATTTAATTCAGTTTACACTAGAATGGTTGATGTTCTAAACGCTAACACTAGACTACAATCAATGTACCGTTTTAATTGTTAATTAGTGATTTAACTTTCTTTTGTGTGTTGGGAAAAGGGACTACAAATTTATTCGCAGAAAGAACTTCTGTAATTCCAGCACATATCCTTCCATTTGGTCTGTTTCATGGGTATCAGTTTCAATATTTATGCCATAAGATCACGTGTAATTGAATGTTTCTGGATATACTGTTAAAAGAAGCTTGGTAAAGTGAACTTATTCTTGATATGAATATTACTACTAGTGCAAAGCAGATAAAGAGAAACTGACTTCCATTTGAGTTTTGCGATCTCGATTAATCCGCCCGCTTTTAATTTGATAACTGAGACCCCCTTTTATGCATGGCGTGTTGCGGAGAGCAGCAAGAATCGAGGCTACAAGACGTTTTCGTTTGTACCTTTTTAAGCATGTACTGTATGTCGCTGGTGTTGTAGACAAAAGGAAATGAAAAGGAACTGCAGGTGGGCAGTGTTGCCAGTGTCTTTTCTGCATGCGATAACCACTTTGAGGGGAACCTCCTTTGAGCAACTAAACTCAAGAACGCCTGGCAACACCTCGGCTGAAAAGTACAAGCTCAGTGTTTCATAAACAATACCCATTGAAACGGCGCTTTCTCTAAAGCATGAACCGACCGGCCGTGGCTCAGTAGTAGAGCGTTGGCTTATTATTCGGGAAGTCATGGGATGAATCCCAGTGGCCGACCATCCTGACAGAGGTTTTTCCTCAGTCACACCAGGCAAATGCCGGATATAGTACCTTCAACTTAGGCCCTGGCTGACACCTTCCAGTATTCTTTCCTGTTCTCTATCCCTTCCTAAATCTTAAATGCCTAAAGGCCATAAATAAAATCCAATTTAATTCTAAAACACGACGGTACGTTTTTAGAACGCGGTAGCAGAAAACGTCGACGTAGGTGTATAAAGCAGTCGTCCAGGGCCTAGTTCTGGTGGTACCATTCCGGCATTTGCCTGATATGGCTAAGGAAAAATCCCCAGTCAGGATGGTGGGCTCTTGTGTGGAGCACTGACTTGTCTTTTATGAGTTCCCAGTAAGGCTACCTCTATGTTTGGACAATTTCTGGCGGTCGTTATGGTAACTAACGTCTGTGACGTCGTAAATTAGCTAATCCATTGACAAGCTGGGATGACAAAACGACTCTGCTTGCAAATCCAAGAGTTCTCCTCGTACAGTGTTTATTGTATCGACATTTACAGATTCTCTTGAGTAGGGTCATTCCATATGAACTCGATAAACATAGAAGCTGAAAAAAGTAGCATATTCATTCTATCATACTAGCAGAGACGAAATGTGGCTTCACAGTTTATTTCCTCTAACCATTTGATCGTAAGTCATTTTTCATCGGGCACATGTGCGTCATTGAGAGTTTACAGTGCTTTACTAAATAAAACCTATGTTTCAAAACGTATAGATAAAATATAAGACTGGGATTGGTGTTATTGTGATGGTAAATGAATTGTCACTTTTTTTTTTTTTTTTTTTCTCGAAATTGCCTTCGTATTTGCAAGATACGAAGTTTCGTGGCAACATGGCTCCGCGCTGTTTTTGATATGCATGAGTGCTTAATTGTGCAACTTTGGTAATGTTCTTTAAAATATGTTTGTATTGGATATTTTAACCTGAATTTTGTAGCTGTGTATTATCGGTGTGTTGAAAATCAACCATATTAAGTTACTGCAAATATTTTATTTCCGTATCGGTTAAAAAAAAGTCATTGCTAGGTCACAGAAAGTGATCTCGGGGACGAGATAAAAATCTGAAAATAATAGGTGACGGCCTTTGAATGCATGTGTTTTCATTTTATGTAAACTCCTTGAGTGGGTAGTACAAAAGTAGAATATGCGGAAAGAATAAAGTTCTGCGAGCAATGGCGTGGGTGTCTTTAACCTACAAGAGATAAGTAATAGTAGACGCCAACAGCATCCTTCCACACCCACCCCAATATAACTTTGAAAAGTGACATTTTGTCAATTCCATCCACGACCCATTTTTTAACCTGTAAGGAAATAAAATATGTGTAAAATTACTTACTAGGGTTGATATTCACCACAGAGATATACACTGGTATAAAATTCAGGTTAAAATACCCAATACAAACATATTTAAAAAACATTACCAAAGCTGCACAATCAAGCACTCCCGCATATCAAAGACGGCGCGCCGCCATATTGCCACAAAACTTCGTAACTTACAAATACTAATTTTGTCACAGCCTATTCTAGTACTATCGCAATAATACTAATCCCAATCTTACAATATTCTATACGTCTTGTAATACAGGGTTTAGCAAAGCTCTATAACACCTCAATGACGCGCACATGCCCGATGAAAAATTGCTGCTACGATCAAATAGTGAGAGGAAGCAAACTTGTGAAGCTACATATTGTCTCTACTAACATACATAGAATGAATGTGCAACTTTTCACATATTTTAAAAATAGTGCGGCTTCTATGCTTGCCGAGTTCATATACAATGACTCGTAGAAAGTTTCCGTCATAAATTTACGAAACCGAAAATATTAAACTTGTGGCGTGCTCAAATCGTCACTTAAAACTGGAAATTTTAGGAATTTCAGTTTACACCGCCATTTTCTTCACCGTGTTTGCATGTGTAAATGGACGAAGCTGCATATCCGTATTTCTTGTAAGAGCTACAGATATTTCTTTTGGAATGCCTAGAATGTTTTGTGAATTCTTGAATTACTCTCTGTAAAATTCACTAGCATATTTAAAACTAAATTAAGTATTATAAAAATACTTATTGATAAAAATGCACAGAAAATCAATAATTAACGTTGTTTTCTGCAATCGTGGCAAGATGTAATAACAAGGGATGCTTCATATATTCTTTTCTGCTGATAAAATCTTAGCATTAGATATACCTCCATAATTAATAGATATAAACAAGTAGAAAACACAATACAACTCGTTCATTGAAGAATAACTATTTATTTCTTGCATGTGATGTTATAAATCGCAAGAATATACGTTCTGTAGATTCAGAAACTCGAAAGAATCCATTTTATAAAGATGAGACTACAAGGAACCAAACAGATACGTTGGTTCAACAGACGTAACTAGGAAACAACTACATCCAGTCACCATTGGGGTTATATGCAAGCTTAACAAACCCTTGGAAACAGTTAACCAATGAAACATCAGTGCTCATAGAGTAAATAAAAAACCACCAATCAAATCACAGTGTACATCTTATTTAGATAACTAACATCAAAGTAAAACTTTCCCATCATATTGATTTTGTTTATAGTTACCGATTATAAATTAAAAAACAAACACTAAAAAGATTAACACAGTAAGTAACTAACTCACTCTATGGCTTATGGAACTCGCAAGTTCATCGCCGCAGTAACAAACGTTCGCCATTGGATTCTATCCTGGGCAACATCAAGCCAGTTTTCATCACGAACACCTACTTCACGAAGATCTCTTCTAATATTGTCCCCCAACGACGTCTCGGTCTTCCCAATGATCTCCTTCCATCCGGCCTTCCACCCAGAATAGAATATAATCTTCGTTTTTCTCCCATCCGAGCTACATGGCCTGCCCACCTTAGTCGTCGCGATTTCATTATATTTACAACATACAGTTCGTGGAGTTCTTCATTATGTAGTCTCCTCCATTCTCCAGTCATCTCGGTCCGTATGTCTTTCTCAAAACCTTATTTTCAAACACACGTAATTTATGTTCATCTGCTAGGGTCGTACTCCAACTTCCGCAACCGTAAAGTATTACCGGCAGAATAACCGTTCTGTATATTTTCAATTTCAATTTCCTTGATATTAATCGCGATGTGAGAAGTTTTTGGACTGAATAGAAACATGCGTTGCCCGATACTAAGCGACTTTTTATTTCTTTCGTGACCTTATTTTTGCTTGTTACGTATGCTCTCAAGTATTTAAATTTGTTTACTTTCTCTATGACCTCATCCCTAATTATGTTTTTATTTCCTTCATTCCCTGTGTTTCGGCTTGATATCATATATTTTGTTTTCTCTATGTTTACCTGTAGACCTATCTCATCGCACGCTTCTAAGACATCGGTGTTATTTGTAGTGCATCTATATCGTCCCCTATTAAATCTACATCATCCGCGTATACAAACAGTTGATTCAAACCTTTCAATGATAGTCCCTTTTTGTCCCCTTTAATTTTTAAAATCGCATATTCTAACGCAAAGTTAAACACTAGTGGGGACAGACAAGGCATCGCCTTGTTTCAATCCGTTGCGAATCTTGAAAATATCTGACATATTATTACCTATCCGTACTCTGCTTATGGGATCGCTGAGACACATCTTCGCTAGTTGAACCATTTTTTTCGGAATTCCAAATCGCATCAGGATACTGTATAACTTTTTCCTTTTGATAGAATCATATGCTTTCTTAAAATCAATGAATCAACCGTCCCATTGTATTCCTATTTCTTCTCCAAAATTTGTCTCAAGGCGAAAATCTGGTCCAACGTGGATCTATTTCTTCTAAATCCGCATTGGTGATCTCCAATTATTTCATCTACGTATACACTTAGGCGTGTTAACAGTATATTACTTAATACCTTGTAACAGGTTGGAAGTAACGAGATTCCGCGGTAATTATTACAGTCCGATTTATCGTCCTTTTTGTAAATCGGAACTATTATTGAGGTTTTCCATTCCTTCGGGAGCTTCTTTTTTTCTCCATATAGCACTTATCAATTTATGTAGTTCGTTGATTAGTGCTTTAATTAATTCGGTTGGAATATTGTCTATTCCTGGTGATTTGAAATTTTCAGTTTCTTTACCGATCTCGATCTCACTAGGTTCGGGAATCCACGGTTCTGCGGTATGGATTTCAAATTCCTCTGTTTGTTCCCCGTTGTGTACATTAAGAAGTTTGTCGAAATAACTTTTCCACACATCGACAATTTTAGTCGGATCCGCCTGAAGATCTCCACGTTCATTTCTAATCATTCCTAACCTCGGCTGGTAACCTTTTCTTAACGAGTTTACCCCTTTGTATAGATCTCGTATGTTATTTGTCTTCCCGTTTTCCTCAATCTCCTGAATCTTCTGCGTCAGATATTCTCGCTTTTTGTTTCTGAA
>JAGDQP010003937.1:47813-89419 GCA_022664845.1 Lepisma saccharinum | reverse complement strand
ACAAGTAATTGCATGATTAAAACAATGAAAATATAAGATGTTGAAGGCAATATGTACATCAAATGAGTGAAAACTTGATAGGAAATTGATTATTGAGTATTTCATGTTTGATACTATTAACTAATGCATATAGTATACACTGTATGGACAAAAAGGTGGTACCCTATTGAACATTAATTATTTATCGTATTGATGCAATTAAACACAGTTAATAAATCGTTATTACTAAACATTTAAGGTATTCAGTCTATAAACATATCAATTTCATGTATTACCACACCCTCCTTCTACCGCATGTTGTACAGACTCCTAAAAATGGCAGAGGACGCAAATTCAAACATGTTGTATAAAAATCCTAAGGGGGGAGGCCATAGCCGCTACTACCCTCCCAGGATATCCTGATTATCTCCCCATTATACTACTAGCGTCACTCGAAGAACTGCCGTTCTTCATGAATCTTATATACTGAAAAAAAATATAGAAAAGTGCTCAAATTTCGCCCATTTTTTTTTTTGGATGCTGGCAAAATCTATTGTCATGTTCATGACAAACATATGAGAATTGCACCAACTTCTACAAATATTAAAGCAAAAAAACACTTTGATTCAACAGTGATTTCATCGGGGATTTCATTGTTATTTTCACGTATTTCTATATACAGTAGAACCTCTGTTATCCGAAATAAAGGGGGCTGAGAACCTCTGTTATCTGAAATAAACTGTAACAATTGTGTATATATATAATAAATCACAGCCATATTCTATATATATATATATATATATATATATATAAGAATTTTAATAACGTGCTTTTCTTTAAAATATTGTACTGAAAAGTAAACAAAAAAGTTTTCACGAAAATTACGTTTTAAAATATCTATTTATGCATGACTAAAAAGAAAACCATGGGGTGCTCTCTCATATACAGTCACTTAATAAATTCTTCAATTGCGGAGCCCCATGTTTTTTTCTTTTTAGTCATGAAAACTAGATTTTTTAAAGTATTTTTTTTACATTTTTAGTACATTTTTTAAAAAGAAAAGCATGTTCTTAAAAAGTTATTTTTACATACTCTTTTTTAGTTCACATTAATTCGTGGTGTCCTCAAATCTTGCAACGTTAATTTAACTCATTTCCCGACGCCATAGAAAGATTAAATTTTGCACAGCGGCGTAAGTTGTGTGACAATACAATATTCCATTGTTACTTTCATATATTTTAAAAGCATATTTTATTTTAGTAAGAACTTCTTTATCCTAAAAAAAATACTAGCACGCAATGACGCGTTTGACTGGTTGCAGAACTTTTTTAGGATTTTGGTGACAAGATCAACTTGAGACAAAGTATTCGAACACCGAAATAACTAAAAAAAATAATGAGAAAAACTTTTTTAAAAAAACATACTTTTCTTAAACAATTAATACTAAAAAGTAAAAAAATAATTTGGTTTATGCATGACTAAAAGGAGTGCGCAAAGTAAAGATTTGTAAAGTTACTGTATAATTATGTGAGCGCAACACCATGCTTTTCTGTTTAGTCATGCATAAACCAAATTATTTTCCTACCAGCTTTTGAAACTCTGATGTGAAGCTTCCCTAGAAATTAAGCGATATGTTCAAAGATTGTGTAGATAACCCTCATCAACTTGGTTTGGTACGACCTTTCCACTGATTTGCATGGGAATTGTTTTACTAGTTTTATGTCTCTCAGGAGCGTAATTTAAAACTTGTTTTCGCCTAGTGTTTCGTCATGTTTCCTTTGACTCATGCTGTTTTATAGAAATGTAATATTTTACACACGAACAGTATGAGATATTGTGATTTATATGGTAAACTATTAATAATAGAATGTACTCATATCTTTGAAGAAACTTCACAAACCAAAACTTTACAAGAGTCAAATTAACCAGCAAGACCAATTTTGTGAAAGCGGAACTTCAATATTTTTCTTCTGAGAAACATAAGACGAGTAAACCGATTCCCATGTAAATCAATGGAAAGATCATGCCAAGATGGCGGGGGTGATCTATACCTTTAAGTGGATGTCATTTGACCAGTTTCACAGCCGTATGATCACTGTTCTGGCAGTTTCTGCACTCATAAACAGAGATTAAAGATTTATGTTAATAATTTTCGATATATAATTAAATTTACTAGTAGTTTAAATAATGACTACCCCATTTTATCATACCAGTTGGAGAAAACGGGCAAATCTGACTTTTTAAAAATGCAATTTCCAGGAGAAACGAAAAAGCAATAAAATATTTAACTCTATCGCTGTGGAGTAGAAAGATGAACGTTTCATTGGAGCTGAAATGTACTCTGGTTAGTTCCTTACTATGCATACTATAGTCAATTAAAACTATATCTCCCCGTTCGTTCAATAAACCCCTAATTTACAGTAACGTGTGAGAATTTACTACGCCACTGCTCTCCTCCATAGATATTTCCTTATCATTACTGTTTCTTACCTTGTTGATACGTTGTATCGTGATAATTTGGTTGATATCGATATGATTCATCACGTAGCGTACTTCGATATATCGATGATCGAGACAGCCTCTGATGATTCGTTCTTGATCTACTGTGTCGGAATGATGCTGATCTAAAAAGAGAGCAAAGAAACAAATACACATGTGAATTTTGATAACGAACTTTGCGAGAAACAATAAATACCAAATGGAAGAGTTTGGTGCAAGAGGAACGTAACTCCAAAATGAACAAAAATTTCGTGTCTTCCACCGCGAGAAAGTGGAAGTTTTTATTTTATTTTCTCAGTACAAGAATGAGGTTCTGGGAGATTCGATTCACCTGGAACCAAACAGAAGTAATTACCACATAGCTAATTCTTCAATGCCTAAGACATTTCTGCTCAGTTTTTGTCACTCCTGTACAATTCGATAAAATGGAGTTACGTCTCTCTTGTGCCAAATCTTCCAATTATGTTAAACACTTCTGGTATTTGATAAAAAAGTGCGAAGAACAATTGGATAGAAAAAGTCACTAACGGAAGATTCTTTCACAGCAGAAGAATGTGCTGGGTTTCTCAGTAGCTTCTAGCACTTTGATTAATCAGAACTCTGCTAAAATATGAATGTTACACTGCATACTATGTTCAGCTTTTTCTTTCTTTCTTTCTTTCTTTTTTTTTAAGATATTGAGGTTCGAGTTGTCATCAAAAGTTGTGCATTGGTACCAAAGAAAGTCATGCCAAATAGGGCCGTCCTAAAACAAAATTTAACCGGGCCCGTGGAGACTGGTCCCCTAAAAGGCTCTTTTTTTTTGTTTGCAAAACAAGGAATACAAATATGATACCAGTTCCCACATATTGTGGTTCGAGGAGTTATGAAAAGTTGTGCACTGGTACGAAATTTAGCATTGTCAAATGTGCCCCTTTTTGGCCGTTTTCAAACAAATTTTCTCGGGCTCCGACTAAATATTTTATAATCCGGCTGTGTTTCGGCGAACGAAGATAACATAACATTCTATAACTTTTGCACGCTACGAAAACTCAAATTTCTTTTTTCTTTTTAAATAAAAATCGACCGTTTTTGTCCCTCTTCAAAATTGACATTGACTCAACTATCTAAACAAAAATTAGGTGGTCCCAAAATGGTCGGAAAATTTGTTTTAGAAATTTGAGTTTGAGTAGTGTGCAAAAGTTGTAGAATGTTATGTTTGTTTGCCGAAACACAGACGGATCAAAAAATATTTATCCAGGTCCGTGGAAATTTTCGTTTGAAAACGGCCAAAAACGTTTAGCGAAAACCGGCCATATTTGACATGGCTTCATTTCGTACCAATGAACAACTTTTCATAAATACTCGAATCCCAAAATGTGGAAACTGGTATCATATTTTTATTCCTTGTTTTGCAAAAAATAACTGGGCCCTATAGGGGTCCAGGGGCCTCGTTAAATATTGTTTTAGGACGGAAATATTTGGCATGGCTTTCTTTGGTACCAATGCACAACTTTTGATGATAACTCGAACCCGAATATCTGAAGAATAAAATCGGCCCACCCTACTGCACACAGAGGAGCAGCCAGCCAAGGGAAGAGCCCAGGACAGGAAAGAGTGAATGGATTCGGATGCTCATTATGCAGTTTCGGATAATTTTGAAACCGACTTCCCGGATTCGGATCTTGCAACCGAGGATCCAGAACTTGAAACCGGGTATCTAGATCTTCGAACCGGGATCTTGAGATCGGGTATCCAGATTCGGATCTTAGAGCTGGGTATCCGCTTCCATCAGAACTAGTTCATTTAGCAGCCGGTTCTCAGTATTTTAGTCCACAGTGTGAGAACCCCGTCCGAAATTCTGATATCTATGTGAAATTAGTACAAAATTAGGCGTCATTATAAAAATTTCACATACAAACCAACATACCTAGACTCTGAAAAGAAACTGATGGGCTCCCTCCGAAACGAAATTCTGGATACATCCCTGGTATCGAAAAATGTGCATGTGTATACACTGCAAAAAAAATAGCGGTGTTGATTCAACACTTTTCGGTGTCTCATGACGACCACCACTATTTTGTATTAAATCAACATAGCATAGTCTTGATTTCAGTACTGGGGAAAGAAACAGTTAAGGCTGCAGCGAGATTTGAACACGGATTACTGAGTTTAAAGTCCAGCGCCTTACCGACTTCTCCAAATCGCGAAAACAAAGGACAATATATTCAAACAGTATAAAGGGTCAAAAATATGTTGCTGAACCCCAGAAAAAAAAAGTTGCTCCCATGACTTACGTCATGGCTTAATCACCTATTCATTTGTCAATTATGGACCAAAGCTTCCATTCATTGCGAATGCGATCAAAATGGCGACAGTAAACACTTGACCAGTAGCACACAAACGTGTTTGGAACGTTGATTTTTTGTTTAGTTTTTTGATTAGCCTTTATCGGTTGAAAAAAGTACATCTAATTTTAAATCTTATTTCAACAAAGACTTGATATTGTTGAAAAGATGTTAGTTCAACGTTTATTCAACTATTATTTTCAACTATGGTACAGATTTCGTTTCATGGGATCCTTTCTAATTTAATGGAATAAAATTTGTAATTAAAACCTAAATGAATGCCATTAACTATTATTTTGTGTCCTCTTTTGCATGTTGAAAACACGTTGAATTTCCATCTATAATAAAAAAAAATGATTTCGTTGATAGGACGTTTAATATGACGTGTTTTAACTATTATATTGAACTGTTCCCTAGATTACCTTTCCAAGTTAATTGCATAAAAATTGTGCTTAAAAGCGAATAGAATAAAATTAACTACGTTTCTCATGTTCTTCATTTGCATGTTGAAAACATATTGAATTTTAAACTATATTTCAACGAACTTTTAATTTCGTTAATAGGGTGTTCATGTGAAATGTTTTCAATTTTCGTTTTCAACTATGACATAGATTTCGCTGTATATGCATTTTCTCAAGGTGACATATTACACTTCTTGAGAAATACACATTGAATAATTTAGCGATGGTCAAAGTGTTAAATAAGGAAAAATGCCCATAACAAAGAAAGAAAGTATTCTTTATTCTTATTCTTACATGATGGTGAAACAACGCGTCTGGATTTGTGGTGCTTTCAAGACTGCCTTTTCTTATAAATACCGTACAAGAGTAGTGACTTCGAGGTGGCTTCGTGGTCCAGGAGTAACGTGTCGAGCTACCAACTGCGAGTACGGAACGCTCCAGTTTCGAATCCTGCAGCAGACACTAGGATTATTTACCGTTGGAAAGTTATTACTGTATATCATGATGAAAGCAACGGACAAAATGCAAAAAATGTGTATACCAGTAGACAGCAACCATGATGTGTTTTGGACAACTCCATCGTCCGCTTCTTAATTTCAACTAGTTTCTTCTTGACCATTATTCAATATCGAATAAACCGTTGAATAGGCGTACATTTCGGTTCATTTACAACGTTAAAATAACGGTTCGGTACTAACGTTTAATCCACGTATTTTCAACGGATCTCTGCTACTTGGGATGGCTTTCTTATCGTGACAGCATGTCAAATGCTGGTTGAGCGCTTGCCTGTCGCCATCTTGATCACTTACCTTCATATTCTCAATGAATTGGAGCACTGATCCCTAATTGACAAATGAAAAGTGATTAAACCAAAGCATAAGTCGTGACGGTAACTTTGTTTTGAGGGTTGAACAACGTATTATTTATCCTCTATAGCCTACTGCTTGAGTCTAGTGTCTTCTCTTTTGGCGATTTGGCGAAGTCGTAAGACGCCGGGCTTTTTTCTGAGCAACCCGTGTTCAAATCTCACTGCAGCCTTAACATTTTTTTTCTTTTTCCCAGTACTGCAGCCACCACCGTGTATTGTGTTGATTTAACACAAAAAAAATGGTTGTCATCCTGGGACACCGAAAAGTGTTGAATCAAGATCGCTATTTTTTGCTGTGTACAGACTACAGATCGGATGTCGCATCAAGCGGCCTTACGCAAGGGCGCCGATCCCAGGGGGAGGGGCTTTGGGGGCCCTGCCCCCCCCCCCCAAAGTTGAAGTGGGCCCCCCCTAATACATCGATAAAGACCATTTAGTTAAAAAGAAAAGAAAGAATGAAATAAAAAATGAAAACGTATTTTCTGTCGTTTATCCCTCGGAACGTCAAGATCGGGTCAAAAATGACCGAAACAATCAAAATATTATTTTTGTCCATTAGTCATTAAATGGAAGAGTGAAATTCTATGTACTCCGCATACTTTCAGCAACGTAATAGCTTCATTTGCAAGAATCAGAATACAACAGATACGGCCGACAGATACGGGAATACAACACATTTGCTTTACATGTGAGAGTGAAAGAAGGAGGTAGTTTGATTCTGATAGTTTTATATGTCGTACTTTATATGTGTAAATAAGTAAGAGACTCATGATACCTTTATTTTTGTGCAGCCATGAAAACGTTTGCAAGGTTAATATGATGTATTAGTTTTTTCTGTATGTTTCATTATTTTGTATTATCTAGTTGAAAAAATAAAATACAATGCAATATATAATATACAATGAATACACCCATACTCTAAAATACCTTGATTTTGAACAAGTACTTTATTTCATACGAGAAATATACATGCTTCGAAAATGATTGATCTTTACGTTCCGTGAGATGAAATTATCTTGGCGTTCCGAAGGTTAAGGATCATTCATCGTGATTTTGTCATATACAAACATAATTTAAGAAAAAGAAAAAATATACAAGAAAAGTAAGCGACAAGAAATACTCACACAAAAGTAGGAGTGGACTTGCACTTGGAAATATATCCTTCAAACTGCTGTTTAGATGCAATTATTGTTTGCCGTTGATAATAATTTTGCAAACCTAATTTTGAGTTCCTAATACAACTCATAGATAGCGAAACTATATACAGCGGGAAAAAAGTATTTGCACAAGTTCGACAAAGAGGAAATCAGACTATCACACGTAAAACATGGACCATTTCGAAATCTCTTGCCCCTTTATGATAATTTGGATACCTTAGATAGAATACTTATGAAATAACTATCACTAGATACACCTGGAAGGTAACAGGCGACGAAAGAGTGACGACTACGTACATTTATAGGAAAAAACAGTATGTGGACAACCCAATACTACTCTCGAAATAAATGTTCTAGGTATCCTTTTGTGTACAAAGGAGTCTACTTAGTGTATTGAAGCAATCCACACGGTGTCAGGCAAGCCAAGCTTGTTGGAAAGTCATGCTTTACGGTTGGATACATCATAAAGCAACGTAAACGGAGCAAGTATTGTGGAATAGAATCAGTTCTGGACAACCAAGAAAACTAACTGCCCGCAATGAAACTTACATTCTTGATTCTGTGAACAATACTCAAAGAATTAGTGCTAAAGATTTGGCTACTTCACTCGACTAGAATATGTAAGTTAATGTGAGTAATTCATTGAACAACCCAAAATTATTTGAAACAATTGGGATTTAGAAGATTACTGACCCATGGTATGAATACTGACCACTCTATTAGTAATCACACAACCCCAAATCTGAACAGACCCTCCAACATTTTTATCAGTTAAAACAATGTTCTGCTTTCTGAAAGCTTCATTCTTCTTTCACCACACGTCCTGATATCCATCACTACAATACAAGTTTATCTTCGTCTCATCCTAGAAAAACAATAAACTTTTTCCAAAATTCCAGGCACTCATATTGATATTTCTTGGAAAATTAGAACTTCTTCTTTCTGCTTTCTTCTGATATGTATGTTTTGTTTCTGATTACACATCTTCTGAATCCCAATTTTTTTGTTCACATCTACACATTTGTAACATCAACTTGCATATCCTAGGCAAGTGAAGTAACCAAATCTTTAACACTAATTCTTTGAGCTTTGTTTACAGAATGAAGAATGTAGTTTTATTCCGGGCAGTTAGTTTCCTTAGTTGACCAGAACGAATCCCCAATAATTATTCTGTTTTATGTTTCTTTATGATGTATCTAACGGTAGAGCATGGTTTTCCAACAAGCTTTGCTATGTCTCAGTACCTTTTACCTTCCGCACGTAATTTGAAATTAAAGTGAGTAATTCCAATGTTGATCAACTCAATTTGTTCCCCATGCTGCTTCTTTATGCCTGATTTGGTGTGGATTGCTTCAATACACCACGCAGAGTGCTCTTGTACACAAAATAATTCGTAGAACATTTATTTCGAGAGTAGTATGGGGTCGTCCAAATACATTTTTGCCCTGAATTTACGTAGTTGTCACTCTTTCGTTGCCTGTTACCTTGCAGGTGTATCGAGTACTAGTTATTTCTATACCATTCTATCTAAGGTATCCAAGTTATCATAAACAGGCAAGAGATTTCGAGATGGGCCACGTTTTGCGTGTGATACAGTCTGTTTTTGCTCTTTGTTTTCTCACTGTATGTGAGACAGAAGCTTCTTGAACCATGCATTCCGAGATAGAGAACCGAGAATTTAAAAAATATATATATTTGTCCAATAAAGCAGTAGCGCGGCGAAAGGGTGAGCCGGATGGAAAGAGAACCACATTTGGAAAAGCTGAATAACTCCTCTGCATAGACTAACATTAGTTTATGTTATTTCCTAAGTCTATTTTCTAGTGACATCTAGTGACATCATCTATTTTGTTTTTATTAGTTAGAACATGAAATGTTTTAATGATTTTTTTTAACGTTATGCAAATATAGTTAAATTCTGTAATAGCTGGGCTTGGGGAAGCCTTCATAATGACTATATGTATACTATTATATATGTTTTTATGAATATACAATATTTGACAAAATCTGAATTGGATTTGTATCATATGTGCCTTCTTAGACCCTCACGAAAAGTTACAGAGAAATCGGCGCCCTTGGCCTTACGTAGGGTGATTCAGGACAAAGTACATTACTTTCGGGAGGTGATTCCTCATATTGAAACAAGTAAACAAGTGTCTATGTTTCCGCTTCGTTTTGGAGATACAGCGTTTTCAACCTGGAGACCAAAGTCGACACCTGCAATGAGAAGAAGTCAACGACTCTCACTGAATCATAAACGACGCAGTGAATGAAAATTTTGTTTGCTGGTATTGCTTTCTAATAACATTGTAGATATTACGAGTAAAAATACGATGTGACTGGGTTGTAAGTGTTGCCAACCCGCTATAAAGTTTTAAAAATTTCAAATAGCACTACGTCGTGTTATTTGATAACTGGCATCCTCTGGTGATGATAAAACAATATACATGAAGCACACACCGCAGTGCTGCAAACCATGAATAAGACAGAAAGGTTTTCACGATCTTATACAAACTACGTTTTCCTGAGATACTTCATGTCGTGTCTTATTCATAGGTTGCAACACTGCGGTATGTGCTGTACGTATGTTGTTTATCATCACTAGAGGATCCAACATATTAAATAAATCGACGTACTGCCATTTGAATTTTTTACGTTATACCAGGTTGGCAACACTGACAACCCGGTGACATCGTGTATTCACTCCTGATATCCACCATGTTGTTAAAAACAAATTTTACGCAAATTAAATTTTCACTCAATGTGGCGTTTCTGGTTTATTATCATTAATTTTATTCCCATTGCACTGTTAGGCGTCGACTTTGGTCTCCAAGCTGGAAACACTGTATCTATAAAACGTGTAACGCTGGGTAGGGTAACGCTGCGAGTCTTCGTAACATAAACGGAATAGTAAAATATTAAAGAGTATGAGGATTCCTCGTGGCCGAGCGATTAGAGCGTCGAACTACCAACGCCGAATGCAGAAAGTTCCAGCTTTCAATCCCACTGCAGACCGATAAAAAAATTTACAAACAAAATTAATATATCGACATGAAAGAAATGGATGAAAACAGCAGCTGTGGTGAGTAATTCTCCGCCATGAAGTTCAGTGTTAGCTTTGGTCAAATGAAAAAGGTGTTTTTGAGCTTGAACAGGTGGGCAAACACAGTTTCTCTATATACGTACTTTCAGCAAATATAGTGTTACAAACGTTTCCAAAATACCCCACTTCTTGACGTTGAGAGCTGTGTTGATTCTAAGGGACAGGCGGACATTTCGGTACATACCTATACAACGTTAAAATTGTGTACCGGGACTAACGTTGAATCCACCGTTTCTCAACGTTTGTGTGCTACTTCGACAGCGTGTAAGCTGTTATTGTGGCAGATAAATGGTATATCTCCATAGTCTGTGTCTTATTTTCTTCGGACATGAATTTGTTCTCAAATACCATCCGTAGAATGTATCTTCTTCATATTGTCGACCCGACGCTACGCCACTATTCCTTATATGTATCCACGTAATTCTTATCAATCAGTCGCAAATCTCTGTAATAAAGAGACAACTTTCTCAACAAACACTTTACGGAGAGAATTTTTCTTTCACGCACTAATTATCTGTTCTGGACAAGCGTTATCTGAGTCATTTCAACGTTCAAATGATTCGCAATATTCACGCATCTTGTACGCAAAGTAGTAGAAGAAGAAGAAGTTTAACCTTTCTTCTCTTTTCGTGAGCGGACAACATTCTTTCTAAATGTTCATGTTTACCTTCTTGAAACCCATTGGTGTTTAACTATTGAAACAGTTACTTAACGCTTCTGCTAAATGTTTTGGTGGAAGCTTGGGAGCCTGTCAACAACTTCTATCAGCAAACATTTATCGTTGTCGAATTCCATCGAAGCGTCAGCAGACACAAACTGTCCACCAGGAACTATTCCAGCATCTCATGTCACCCTTGTACTTAGGCAATTAACTCACTCACGCTTTTAATTTATTATCCTGTATTGAACATTGATCGCCAAGTGTCACTAACAAGAAGTACAAGAATTTAGGAAAAACGCTATCTTTAGCAGCAACATGTGCGTTAGCTTTCAAGGCCGCGTAAAATGAGTGTATGATTTTTTTTTCGCACACTTCTACAACAGTGTGTCTTAAGCTTTTGAACATGACGCCTCGGCACAATTTCCAGATAGCATGCCAGCTTGCAACAAGACTGCCAGTCATTTGCTTTGAGCTAATCAAACTTGATACTCTGTTGAACTCAATAAACAAGCATGAAATAAATATGTTGGAACAAGCAATTATGAGAGGAAGCTTATGGAATTTATTTCAATTTTGTTCCGCTGTCGTGTCAGAATGATGAAGTCTCATCATGTGCCAGGGGTGTTTCGCCATAGCCTAATATTCGCCAATTCTCCCTCCATTTTACTACATGCGTCACTTGCGATCTGTTAAACTAAGTGTAAATCAAGGTTATACAAATCTCACCCTCAGTGAAAGTGAAGCCAAAAACAACTGAGAATCGAGTTTAACTTGATGTCACACACCACGGCGGTTCAATTCAAGCATTTGTCTCATCGTACCGCTTCTTTGGAGACGACGCTGTTGTAGGATTCGGCCGATTGATCGTCTAACCACCGCCGGACCGCGATCTTCGATTTGTCGTCAGAAATTAACTGGACCAGGAACTTCTTCAGTGGACCAAACTCGTGGTAATCACTGGAGGCGAGATCCGTACTGTACGATTCATGGTGCATAATGTCCCATTAAGATGATAACGAAAAACTTCGCTGCTCGCGTGAACGTGTTGAGCGTTACAGCCATATCTGCCAAATGACATGAGAGTGGCGTCGTGCCGCGGAGCAGCCGAGAGTTAACACTGGGCCGTTCCAAGAAAAGCCTATTCCTTCGAATTAATACATAGCCATAAGGTGACATCCAGCATTCACCTGAGCACACTGAAGAAATCCCTGGAAAAGCTCAGTCAGAATAGTCGGTCACGTCATTCGAACCCGCGTGCTTATACCCACTATCTATCCGAAGTCCGCCTAAACTACCAGGGCTGGATATCGTTTTCTTTATTTACAGTGAACATTGGGAACTATAAATATTTTTTCGATATTCTGTGAGAAGATAATATCAAAAGGTATTTCGCCAAGCTATTGCCATTAGCACTTTAAAATGCAAAAACGAACTTGATGTCATTTAGGCCTACTGATTGGCAACTTAATCTCAAGCCCTCAAAATCTCCAGCTATTAGGTTCACTTAAAAAAAAAAAGTCATCCTATCAAGTATGCAACCAGCTCATATCTTTGGTTCAATATTATCAAGATCTTGGCGATGAGTTATCTTAATATCACATCTATTGTATTTGTTTTTGTTCAGTTATAGTTTTTTTTCTGTTTTTATTATTTGTTATTATTATTATTATTGCTATTTTCCCATGTTATTTCCTAGTGTAAAATGGCTACCACATGCTGTATCTAGAATAAGTACTTTAAATAAATAAATAAATAAACTATAGAATGTTTCTGAGTACTTCTAAAAGCCGCATCTAACCACTTAATTTGAAAGGGCAAAGAGCACAAGTCACAATGTTGGAGGAAGTCCCAGAAGGTCTTGGCATCACCATTGGTTACTAGCGTCAAAACAACAGAAAGTCAGGAAAATCCGGTGACGAAAGAATTCCTAATAGTCTCTGAATCTGAGAGTTTTGATCACATCATTGTAATGAACTTTATCTTATCATCAATGGCAAAACTTCGCTATTCTATATTCAAATATAACTTTCCTCTGCACGATATATGCAAGATGAAAGGTTAAAACACGTGCTCCAGTGGCGCAATTGGTTAGCGCACGGTACTTATAAGACAGCACTTGTGAGCCATGCCGGGGTTGTGAGTTCGAGCCTCACCTGGAGCATTACTTTTTTTCTTAACATGTAAAGTCTGAAGTTATATAAAGTTAAGACAAATTACATGAATGAACTTGAAAATATCACTTCTGAAAGGCATGAAACGAGTAAACAATTCCTATATAAATTAATGGAAAGTGCACACCAAAATGGCGACGTATTATTCCCCAAACATCATAGGTAAATGAACTCTAGAATACATTATTATCTCACTACAGATAATAAAGCGGACTGTAGCCGAGAAAATGGTCCGACAATTCGATGCGAAAATTGTTACCAAAAGGTTCGGAAAGGCTAATGGAGTTGTTGGTTGCTTGCAAAGTTATCACTGCGTAGAATGTCAACTCACTTGTTGACCATCACCTTCTTTCCGTTCTTTCTTCTTCTTCTTCTTCTTCTACGTCGAGACGAAACAAAGGAAGAAGAGGTCGTTGTGTGGTCTACTCTTGTTTATAAAAAATCTAAAAAGGACTTTCAATTACACTACGTCAATTTGCAGAAGACATTTTTACGTATATGGTTACCTGCCAATAGATTTGTCACTGTCTGTACACTGCGAGGTCTTTCACGTTCAAATATCGCCTTCTTGACCTTCTTGTGACCCTTTCCTGACTTTGTAAACTGCCGAACTAAGCGTATTTGTGTTCCTTTTCTCTTTTAGTGGAACCCTCAAAACATGTTAGCCCTCTTTATTTATTTACTTGTCAATGTCCAGATACAGCCAAATTCGGCAATTCTGGATATATTAACAACAAGGGAATCGGTCCTGGCCTTTTTAGGTAATATCCCAGGGTTTGCCTGGTGTGACTGAGGAAAAGCAGGAAAAACCTCAGTCAGGATGGCCGGAACCGGGAATCGAACTCGGGTCCTTCTAATTACAAGGTGAACACTATGGCCACTGCTCTACCTCGTCACTAACTTCACTCTGTTCCCTTCTCTGTAACAGAGACTCTGCCAGACTGCCCCTCAATGAGGGGTGTCACGCCCCAAGCTATTTAATACTAAGTTGCCCCAACTTTAAACATTTTAAGCCTAAAAATTGAAAGAAACACCATGCAAAAATTCTATTTAAATCCTGCCAGACTCGCGCAATTTTGGTTTTACACCCCCAAAGTAGAAATCCTTGCTCCGTAACGCAGGCTAACGCCTCAATTAAAATTGGGATGTAAAATCAATAAAAGATATGCTAAAATGCTACCAGAAAATTTATTAATAAATTATACAGCCAATTTTCTTCTTTTCTTTATGTTCTATTATCAGCAAGGCTCATCAGGTCGACCGACGTTGGCCCAACAGCGTAATAGTTGGGCCAACGTCGGTCCTGCGCCGGCCCAACAAGTCTTGCTGAAAGGAAAAACGCAATTAAACCATTTTGCGAAACTGGAACCGTTTACTTAAAACCCTTATACATGTGAACATATAGTTTAAATAATGGAATTACAAAAACTTCAGATATGAAATTTTTAGTAATACATGAAAAGTTTTTCCACAATATATTCATATCAACCATATTTCTGATATATCGGACGAATACATTTATAATTTTCGTGTGGAAACCGCTAGAACATATAATTTTCGAAAAATAAGTTCGAAAATGAGATGTTTTGCTAAATTTTACAAGTGAGATATTAAATGATTTTAAATTGCAATCACCGGTCATGTAATGCAGTGAGTGAATTGTTATTAAACGACCTTAAACTAGCTGGTGTGGTTTTAAAGACAGGACGTACAATTTTCGGTAAAGTAAGCTCCAAACCATTCCGTTCAATGGAACCCGTAACGGGACTTACGCCGTGACCAAAGGCACAGAAGGTGACAGATCGTTTTAACCATTAGGACAACCTGGAACCCTCGTGTCAAACTGTCTTCCGTAGTCGGAGGTGTTAAAATCAAGGAACCAATTTAGCTATATTAAAAATCTAAATTCCCTTAAGATTCGTTAAACTCATGTTCCAGAGAAAAACGTCACTTGTAGTTCAAGCACTCAAGTGCAGTCTATGGTAGACTAAATCTTAGTCTATATGATACTAAAGTTTCGCAAACTTGAAGTATTCTTTTCTCAAGTCAAAATCTTGCTTTAACTGTCTTTGTTTCCAAGTCTGTCTGTGTAGGTAGTGTGGTAAAGATAGTTTTGTTCAGCTCTCCAGTGGTCCATTCAACCCAGAATCATCATTGTCCTCTCTCATCCACTTTCTACAGACTGACGACGTCAATGTTTCTTTAAATGTAGCACACATGGATCCAAATTTATCTTCTTCTCGTACGCTGAAAGCATCATTGAAGGAACTAGCTTTTAAAGAATAAAAATAACTTTAGAGCGAGTTACGGTGATCGTGGTGATGATAACAAATCTCCAATTAATGGGTTGAGGAAGTCACAACAGAAGAAGAATAGGCAAATTACACAACAGTGGTAGACAAAGAAGCATCACAGAGCGTATAATATCAGGGTAACCATTTGACAGACAACAAATAAATCAAACTAAATATGTTTTGATAATGACAGAGAAGAAGTCTTTGTTTTGAAGACGGAAAATTGAAACGGGAAAAAAGTACTTGCTTGTTAGGTTCCATCACACACACACACACATATCCACAAGTACAGAAGAGAAATTATATGCTCTATTTAAGTATACTATCACCTGTGGTCATAAACACACTTGTTCGTGACATCTCCACGATTGAGTTTAATGGACTCTCTCTATATACCAAGAAATGGACGGCGACAAAAAAAAAATCACAGAAAAGTTTTACAACAAGACTTCTCAACTAAAGCTATCAAAATGGTATCTTCGACAGAATCCTCGATGTCTTCAGCAGTAAGTCCAGAATCCGTTCTTAAAAGCATCGTATACAACACACAATTCTATTGTTTTGTCTTGCTTACGTGCCAAAAAGTTTCCCTGTTTATTTTCCTTTCAAACTGTTCTCTCCTCTTTCTTTTTTTTCATCAGAATTATAAGACCTTTCCTCCTTCACGTTGTTGGTAATTGCTTATTCAGGATCAGGGACACCATATTTAAGTCCACGTTGATTGAAGTTCTGAACGAAGGGGTGTGGACTTTCAAGAACAACTGGAACAAAGCAAACATAGGCACTGAGCAGTAAACGTGACTCTTACGTGTGTACACCGAATTTACGCTTTTACAACAAGAATATAAATAAAAGAAAGAGTCTAATTTTCCTTTCCGGGAAGCCATGTTCGACATGAAATATACGTTGTTAACGCTACAAGTTATCTTTGTGAAGTTCGTTTTGTTGATTCGTTATTTCCGAACACAACAAAGCGTTGTCATGGTAACAACACATACCACCAGTGACTTGAACGGGGTTCGGAGTCCACTTTACCAAATACTCTACGTCCCGTCCTTGAAAATTCACCAGATTGTTTAGGACGATTCAAAAATTCAATCAATCTATCTATTATGCATAAATTTTATTTTGCGTCGTATGGTTTTATGGCTGTCTGCATCCAAATGGCCGCTCCGCGGGAACTGAGTTTCCAGCACGCAGTTATTTCAGTGAGTGCATTGTTCATTCCTAATTGCCATACTGAAGAAGCAGCATCTTGGATAGTATAAATTCCCTCGAAACAGCCATGTAGATAGGGGGTTCAGTCATCTACAGTCACAGTAACAATTTTAATTCAATTGACACCATTTTAAATTAATGAAAGCAATGAATGAATGAGTACTGTCCATTACTTGCTACTGGTTATGAGGCTTTCGTCATTTTGACAGTTACACCAGAACCTTTCGAACAGTATCATTAAAACATCAACACTTCAATGTTACGTTAAACGCATTACGAAAGAAACAAAAATACTGAATGCAGATGCAGTTAAAGAAAGAAAAAAGTAAATTACCCTTTCAACCTTCAACATTGAATTCATATCGTTCAGCAATGCATTTATAAACACAGGATTGCACACAGTGCTGAATATTTCAGCTGTTTAAATTACCAAGCAACGTGAACCATAAACTGGAAGAGAGCCACAAATCACCTTGCATGGCACTTTCATGATGTCATGTGTTAGATCAGCTGAAAAGAATAATCCGCTTCGTACAAGATTCATATCTTCCTTTTTTTCCTAGTTATCCATAATCCTATGCACAATTTGCAGTGGTGCCAGCTAGATCGTAAATATTGATATTAAGATGCATTGAAAAAGAAACCAGACTACATCCCCCAATGAAAACAAACATAAAGCCGTGTAATAATTTCTCATATATGTAATTACGAAAGCATGACAGATGCATAGGCAACTTTGCAGAAAACAAAAGAAGTGTTTTCAACTAACCAATTGTAAGTTGTTCCTTCGCACGCCCTCTGGCGTTTGTTCATTTATTAGAACTCTTGTTTTATCAAATTTATGTCTTAGTATAGACTAGTTACTGCAAAAACAATTATAGTTAAGAGATACGTTTTCTGACGACGTTATCCAGCGATGTGAACTAGGGCACCGGCCACACCCACTTCGCGAAAATTACCGAAGTTTGCCGACTGAGTAGTCGTCTGTATGCCGAAGGATGATCACGGAACAAATTAATGCGGCAAATGTTTACGGAAAAACAACATTTTTAAAGTTTATATTTATTTGAAATGAAAAACACTTACCTTATTTATACCGAAGAATCCATGTGTTGAGGTTATAACGTAGGCTGCGTTGAATTCCCAGATGAGATACAGATAAGTGGGAGGAAGCGAGTTAAAAAGTAGTGAAGTTCGATCATACGAAATACTCCAAATATACACATCACATTTCAACTGAAGTTTTTTTCTCTTTCTCTCTCTTTTTTTTTAACGAGTTTCCAGATCAATATAATTATACATAACATCATATTTTAAATAAAAGTTTTAAAACGCAAGTTCCAAAAGAAACACTCCATAAAATATATATGCATCACCTTTCGGCTTCAGTTTTAAAACGCAAGTTTCAAGCAAAACACACACACGCACCAAAATAGCATTACATTCAGGGGTGGAATGGAGGGTATACGCGGGTACACGCCGTGTACCCACCTAATAGTATAAATCACAGCGTGTACCCACCTCAGTGCATAAATATAAAGGAACGTGTTCCCAAATCCGGATTTTTATTGAGCAGCGTGTACCCCCCAAAAATCTTACCATTCCAGCCCTGATTACATTGCAGATATAATTCATGCACGGGAGTTTGAAGCCCAGTACCTCGGAGCCATCACAGTCCGTGGATACAGTTTGGGTTCTTATCTTTACGGTAGGGCATCCTTAGAGGGTATACATGCCCGCTTTCCATCCAATTTGTGAGGCATCTTTTTATTTAAAAAACTCTTTACCACTGCTGGGGTTCTTAAGTTTGCGGAATTATTTTTTTGTATGTTTAACACGTTGGTACTTGGTTCAGGACCCAACTGTGCCGTGTTCACAGGTTGGTTTGGTTAAGGGTGGTTTTTATGTTAGTTAAGACTGTTCGGTCGTTGTGCTTAAGAATTATTGTGTTATTAGTATGTATTTTAATCAGTATTGTGTTGTTTTTATGTTTAAATATGCAGTTTGCACCTTGTTTGATAAGTTCAATTGCTATTAATGTTCTGGGTGGGTGTGTGAGTTTCTAAGGATGGAGCCTACAGCTTTTTGGTAAGGCATATTCTAAACCAGTCTTTCAGTGGGTCTGGCGGGAATCGAACCCGTAACCTCCTGTATAAAGTGTGAGCGTGCTAACCTCTTGGCTATTCCGAGGTCTCACATTGTTTCTAGTAGGGTATGTAAAACGTGTTCGGGAAGTTTTTGGTTTGTTCCAGTTTGGGTCTATATCCAGCCTCCTTTTCAGGAACCAGACCGGGCTGGGATTGAACCTGTGGCCATGTATATAAGAGGAGAGTGCACTAACTACTATGCCAGCTCAAGGCCTTCTTTAGGATGATTTCATCTTACTCGTTCAAATAAGGTGTGTGATTGTGTTTTTCATTATATCTATATGACAAGTGAGTACACACGCCAGAAACAAATTATCTCATGTGTATGTAAGAGTATGCATACCTGTGTGTGCATAAATGTTATATGATAACCTTTGTTGTTTGTTTTCTTTACTTCCCTTGTTTCTTTTAAAAAATGTGTGAAATTGGTGGTCGGTTCTTTCTATTTTTCTTTTCAAAGATAGTTTTCTTATTAGCAAAAACCTTTGATGCATGAGTGGTATATTTCATTTTTGGTCGTGGTCTAGTGGCCTACATATCAGAGGGAGTATATAGTGCTGGCCGTGCACTGGCAGGTTTGTGCCTGTAATGGCTATTGATTTTCGTCCTAGAAAACCTTGTGAGTTGGTTTAGCTCAACTGTTTCCATTAATGTTGGTTTTGGAAAGGTTTCTGGTTTGGTACCTTTGTACAAAATCCCCTAATCCCCTTGTAATAATGTCTCTTAGTATTATCAGCAACATAATGTGGACCCCGTTTTATTACGTACGTTGTGAGTGTCTCCTTTTCAATTTCTTTCTTCCACTCCATGAAACATTGAAATGATGGAAACTGATTTTCTTCTGATTTCACTGTAAGAGCTTGTTGTAACGCAAAATGTTCATCCAAATTGTTTTCCCCGTCCGTTTCAAAAGTGCATAGAATACATTTAAGGTGATTTTTCTTAATTGATTGTTCTGGATGAAACTTGCGTTCGTGATATCTGAAATTTTCAAGATGATTGAATTCTTTATCACAATTTGGGCATTGATAAGCAAATCATTTCTGGGTCTTTAAAGGAGGCGCGATTTCGTTTAATTTATTCAGATGTGCTTTCGAAACATGACGCCTAAGTGATTTGTTATGATCATAGTTCTTACCACACTCTGAACATTCATGCTGTTTAATTTCGTTCATTTTGATCTACTTTACTCACACATCAACGCACTATAAATACGAACACAAAAACATAGTTCCACTAAATTCGAACAGAAAATAAAGCTCCACTAAATCCACTTAAAACTACAACGAACTAAGCAATGAACGACTGTTCTCCCGCTAGAATATAGGAAAAGAAGCCCTCAGCCCGCCAAGCAGTTAAGCAGAAAAATAAACTCAGACAGCAGTTTCTTCATGCCTAAGAGGTTAAAGAAATGTCGGTGGTATTCAGTCTTGGTTCATTTCAAATGTATTATCAAAATACTGTATAATTAAATATCATAGGGTATAGGATTCTGTTTCATTTAAATAACATTTTTAAAAAATGCCGCTCCGACGCAAGGAGAGTGTGTTCTCTCCCCCCTCCCTCTCCTTCGCTTCGACGACTACTCACTCGGCAAGCTTCGGTACTTTTCGCGAAGTAGGCGTGGTCGGTGCCCTAGTTCACGTCGCTGGTTAACGTCAAGTCGTTTTCTGTCTGGCCGTAAGGTTAGACAAGGATTTACTATTTCAAACCTTTTCATGCATTAAACCTAGTGCATAAAAAAAAAATAACGTAAGGTTTGTAACTCAACGTAACGTAAGGTGATTTTATTCCGTTCAAAAATAAATTACCACGTCTTATGGTAAAGTAATAAGAACAAACTCAAAGGCAAGTTGTAGAATCTAGAGTATTTTTCAGATAGAACGAATCACAGCTGATTATTGAATTGAGTAATTTCAAGCTGCTTGGAACGTAATGAGAAAATCACTTTGACGTATTTCATATTATAGCTGTTGGTTTTCCTTTATCCGCCATATATAAAAAAGAAGAAGAAGCGAAAGTGCCAACAGCACTAATAAACCGCCAACAAAAAGACCAGGGCGACCAACAAAAAAGAGCTATTTTTGATGACACCTTACAATAATTAGGTAAATTGAAGAAAAACATTAACTCGTTGGCTACCAGCATCTAAATCACAGAGTATCATCTCAATGCCAGAGTATTATCCTTAATTTCGATTCCTAGCATAAAACTGAAGAGACTAAATCACGATGTGAATGAGATATCCTATTGCAGGATGTCTATAACATTCAACGGTAGCTCGCTCTTTGACTGATTAGACGTATAAACCTTAAGAATAGAGCTTTCACTTGTTCTACGTTCATGCAATATGTCTACTATTAAGGTACCTAGCCTTTACAATGAAATTGTCATGGATTAAGTTGAAGAGAGGTGTATGCTAAACTTCGCCCTATATTAGAAGCTAATTTAATTCAAAATTAAACTCGGAATTCATTGGAATCTTCACGGAGAGAAAAAAAAAGTCACTGAACGTTCAGTTCCAGACGAACCTGCCGAACGTACGGCTATGGCAACTGATCATATGATACCTGCAGCCAGATACTTTGGTAAGCACCTTCCCGACATACGGTTTTACTATATGCGTCCAGTACCAGGCACTATAACTAAAAAAATGGTTCTGGTTAACGCAACTAAACCTAGAGCAACAGATACTGAACAATATAGTACCAAGAGCTGAACGATATTTGGTTGAACTCCAACAAAACATGTCTGATGCCAGTTACTATTGCACTATGCAAACTGTTACTAAATATTAACAGTAACAGGTACCAAAGGCGTAATAAGGAGAACGTAGCTGGGCGGTTATAGTTTCCTGCAGCCATACATCCAGTGGAAAAGTATATTCACTGAATGTCTTGGAAACTAACTGGCAGGCCGGTTTGTTTGAGAAATGTCGTCGATCCGAACAGTAAACGTCATTATGATACTCTTGAGGTGTCTCACTTCTGTAAAATCACGAATCAGTCTTCTTCATAGCTCTATTCTAACACAGGATAATTAATAAAATTTCCAAGTTTCGAATAATTAAAGTCTTTACTCCAGAAACTGTTTCCGTAACATAAAAGGACTAGTAAAATGTCCTACGTTCAATACAATGAACGGGAGAACAGGGGTAGAGTGTTGGATAACAAGGTAAACAAACAAATTTGAAGATCGTGAGTTCGAACCCCGCTCCAGACCTCTCTTTTTTCGCTAGTCAATACTGTTTTACTATATGCGTCCAGTAACAGGCACTCTAACGTCTTGTACACTGCTTACTGAACATATTGATGTCCAGTTGGCATAGCCGTACGATCGGCAGGTTCATCTGGAACTGAACATGTGACTGCCTGCAACTATTTTTTTTTCTCCCTTGATAGCGGCCGGCTCCTGGTGTTGGTCTGTCCGTGTCCAGAAATTAAATCTCAGGAACTACAAGGTATAGAGAGATGCTTCAGGTATCGTAGTAAAGGTCTTGACTAGACTAGCTCATAGTCGCCGGAACCGTCCTGATTAGTTCAATAGTTCACTGTTCCAATGTTTAAAAAATGTCCACATTTCTTCCATTCAAGTAGACCTAGCTACACCAAACAGCATAAACGTTATTCGACACAGTACCAGGCGTATAAGCTTAAATCCGCTGTTTGCCCATAGATGGCGTTCGTGAGCGTATGAAGCTACCATGGGAACGCCAGACCTATTGTGTGGATGAGTTGGACCTCTAGCAACACGAATCAGTGCACATAATCAGCAAGTGCAGACAACAACACACAGTGTTCCGTTGGTAAGCATGGCTAGTTTTGTGCCAGAAAAAGAGCATATGCGGGAAGCTCTGCTTTTCTGCTTCCATTTGAAGAAATCGGCTGCCAACACGCATCGAATGCTTGTGGAGGCCTATGGTGACACTGCTTTATCGGAAACAACGTGCCGAGATTGATTTCGTCCGTTCAAAGACGGCAATTTTGACCTGAGTGACAAGAAGCGTGAAAATCGGCCCAGGAAGTTTGAGGACCATCAATTGCAGGCGCTGTTGGACGAGGACGATACCCAATCGCAACAAATGCTTGCCGAGCAATTGGGAGTTACTCAAGCAGCCTTATCCATGCGTCTACGTGCCATGGGAAAGGTTCAGAAGATCGGCAAATGGGTGCCGCATGAATTGACCGATCGGCAGCTGAAGAGACGCCAACACACATGCGAAATGTTGCTCGCCAGACAAAGAAGAAAGTCTTTCCTGCATCGGATTGTGACGGGCGATGAAAAGTTGATATATTTCGTGAATCCGAAACTCCAGAAATCGTGGGTTGATCCCGGCCAACCATCAACATCTTCCTCGAGACCAAATCGCTTCGGACGGAAGATGATGCTGTGTGTTTGGTGGGATCAACAGGGTATCGTCTACTTTGAGCTGTTCCAACCGGGTCAAACTGTCAATGCCCACCGCTATCACCAACAACTGATCAACGTGCACCGTGCTCTGTGTGAAAAAAGGCAGGAGTATCAACAAAGACATGACAAGCTGATATTCCTCCACGACAACGCCCCATCGCACACGTCAAAAGTGGTCCAAAACTACTTGGAGACACTTAAGTGGGAGGTGCTACCCCATCCCGCTTATTCACCAGACCTGGCCCACAGACTACCATCTGTTTGCGTCGATGGGCCACGCCCTCGCTGAGCAGCACTTCGATTCGTATGCAGACGCCCGAGAATGGCTTGATGAATGGTTTGCCTCGAAAGAGCAACACTTTTTTGGCGTGGTATCCACAAATTGCCCGAGAAGTGGGCAAAATGTGTAGCTAGCGGGGGAAAGTACTTTGAATATCTTGCTTTGTGCTTTCTATGAACACACCATGTGTTTTGCTGACTACAAAACAGCGGATTTAAGCTTATACACCTGGTACCAAAACACTGAAGGAGACTACGTCACCAAGCACTCCAGTTGTCAGTGTTGCCAACCCTTGTCCAGAAAATATATCTTATGAACCACAACGTGCAGAGGCGTTGCTGGTGTATCGTTGGAAAAGTCTTGTTTGAAATAGCTCAGAGCCGCCGGAACTGTATTGATTGGTACATTAGTTCAGTATAAACACCCCATTTTTTTAAAAAAAAAATCAATGGTTCAAGTGATTTCCATTCTGTTACACCTATCTGCCCCAAATTTGGCGTAAAAGTTATTCGGCATAGTAGAAAAGTACTGTCAATTTTCTTGCACCTAAGCATTGTCATTGACAGTGTTGCCAACTTGTATTAAAAATGAATGCTTGGTAAGCACGTGGCTAAAAAGCTAAAATGCCTTTGCGATTGTGGTCCAGCTCTAACTTATTACACTCTTTTCTTAAATTCGCAATGGTTCCTGATATCTTACAATCTTGCAACGTTAATTTAACTCATTTCCCGACGTCATACAATGATGAAATTTTGCACAGCGACGTGAGTCGGGTAACAATACAATATTCCATTGTTACTTTCATATATTTCTATACATTTTTATATTTTAAAAGCATATTTTAATATTGTTCTAATATATGGACTTCTTTATCCTAAAATAAATACTATCCTGCAAGGATGTTGGGTTTTGACTGGTTGCAGAACACTTTAGGATTTGGGTCACAAAATATTGGCTTGAGAAAAAGTATCGAACACCGAAATAACTCGAAAAAAAAGATTAAAGACTTTTTAAAGATATACTTTTCTTAAACAATTCGTACTAAAAAGTAAAAAAAAAAAACCTTTGTTTATACATGACTAAAAAGAAAAGCATGAGGCGCGCTCTCAGTCACTTTAAAAATTCTTGAATTAGCGCGCCCCATTCTTCTGTTTATAGTCATTCATAAACAAATGTTTTTGTTTACTTTTTAGTACGAATTGTTTAAGGAAAGTATGTCTTTAGATTTTTTTGTATGAAACTACATGATGGCTGTTTTTTACCAATCAAGTTCCTGGAAATTCCTAGGCTGCTATGATGCCTAGCTTCGTCCAGGAATTTTTCGGGAAATTATTCAGATGCAGGAACCTGAATTTTTAGTGAAGAGTTCACCAAACAATTGAAAACGCTACTGGCGTGTCACATTGTTAAGCTCTCAAACTGCTAAATATGATGAATTTCTCCTGAGTAGTATAATATATGCGTTGTAATTACCAATAGACTGTGAATTAAGCTCTGGACAATAATAATAATTACGTTTTTGGCTATTCACGCCACTAGGAGTGTGATTTAAACGGCTCTTGGTGAAGAACGTGGACAATGCAGAACATGGTTCGTACTAGAGAAAAGAATTTGTCACAACCATTTTCGCCTCTTCGTTGGAATGTTTGAATGTCTTGAATAGTTTCCTCTGCTGTAAGTGATGACTCCAGTGTTTTTGGGAGTCACCAACAGAAAGTCTGATGGCCGTTGCAAGATTCATTAAAGACAGAACGTGTATTTTTTTTTAAAACACTTTCCGTAGATGTGGAAATCAAAATTAGGACAACGATATAACGCTGACATCCAAAAATAACCAAACCTATACTATAGACGGGACTTTCAAGTAGATATCTGAAGCTGCCAGGGTGTGTGGATACTCATCGTTCTTGACGTATGCGTCATGAATTTGTCCACAACATGTCTGCGACAACGCTCGGAATTTTGGATCAGCTTTTCTTTCAAGCTGTGCTTGGAATAGTTTACATGTCGCATAGCTAAAGGGTTTTGTTGCCTCACACCACCAGAACTATAGATATTCAACTACTTTTTTTCTTCTTTTTTTTTTGCGATCCACCCGCAATTTCATATCTTCCATTAATCAGACCTATCAGCCTAGAAAAGTGCCAATGTGCGAGATTTGCCAATCTGGAAGAGGGAAATGCAGGAGATTGCGTGAGAAACGAAAAAAAAAAAAAAAGCCGAAGAGTTACAACAAACGACATCTGTTTTAATCTACTTCCCTCCCTCCTGTTGAGGGCCTAAATCTCGAAGGTTACGAGCAGAGGAGCAAACTCTAAATGTCTCTGCGATTACGTGGTGCTCCATTTTCATTTCCAGAAACAAGCAACATTACTTACAGTCCTGCATCGGCTCCAGTGGCGCAATTGGTTAGCGCACGGTACTTATAAGACAGCACTTGTGAGCAACGCCGGGGTTGTGAGTTCGAGCCTCACCTGGAGCAGAAATTTTTCACATTGCTGTAGTAATGATGTAGTGGGTTTTTCTAACACTTGAGTGACTTAGTTTGTCGCCTTTTGTCACAAGTAAGGTTCTGAGTTCGATCTATGTAAGAACACTACACGATTCATTCGGATTTTCATATTATCCGTTGGAAAAGGGCCGTCTCTGCGAAGTAATTACTTCCCGAAGTAATGCCAACAACTGCCATAAATTACAGCGTGTTTATTTCAAATACACTTGCCAAAGCACTTGGTTGCAGTTGTTCCGGGATAAAGTTCAACACGTTGCTTGAATAAAGAAAACGTTAAATACATAAATAAATCTCCGTTGACAAATTTAGATTTGTCGCCAATGAATTACAAGGCTGTTGATTCGAGTATTGGGAAGTAACCAAAGTCGGACTTCCTTTCTAAGGCCCCCACCTGCAGATTTTCTTCGTCATAACATAAGGCGAACTAGAGGCACACCTGTAGCACAAATGGTTGAACCAACGTTGAAAAATGGTGGTCATGGTTGAAAATTGTTGTGCTAATCATAAATTTTCGTTGGATCATTACATTACAGTTTTCCAATTAACTTCAACATTGAATCAAATTTGATACGCAGTTGCAAAATGGATGGCCAAAGCGGACATCGACGATGTTATTCTTCTTCATCTATGGGACTACAGGCCAAGTCGATCCCTGGCCTTACCAAAAAGTGGCCTCTACTTCCCTCTGTTCGAATGTTTCCTAATTTCGAACCTCCAGTAGACTTTCAGCGTTCTCTTTGGCCTCATCTCTTAGTTGGTCTTCCCACTGGTCTTTTTTGTACAGGCTTGCTTTTAGTATAATTTTGGACCAACGCTTCTCAACCACAGAGAAGGAAAAATCAACGTTGCTACTAGGGTAAGCATCGGAACTTAGCCACTCCCAGATAGCATGCTGACTTGCATCAAGATTGTCAGCCCTGTTGGTTGTTATAGAAATCCTAACTCAATCTTGTAGGAACAACCAGCCGTAGCAGAAAACTTATTAAAGTTGAAATCTGTTTGACTTTTGTTTCGTTGCATTGTCGCTGTGGTATTAGTGCCTTGAAATCCCATCACGTGACAGGAATGTTTCACTATCAACTAAATTCCGCCAGCTCCCATCCCGTTACTACGTGACTCAGGGATCTTGAAGTATTGTGCTGAACTTCTTAAAGCATAGACAACAGTGGGAAACAAGAGTGAAGGAATTGTCGTGGTCTCAGACGTTAGGCCAGCGACTCCAACGTAGTGGGTTAAAATATCCCTCTGGGCATGGATATTTGTGTGTGCTTTTAACTTAGTTCTAAGGGTATCAGTCGAAATAAAGGAACAACAGTTGAAATTAGTAATGGTTAGGGCGACAAATTTCTAATCACAAGGTCCAAGGTTCAAATCCGGCCCAGACAAGTGTGAAAATTTCAACTCTACGAAAGACGAGGGAATAAGACAAATGAAGGCACAATATAATGAAGATCACTTTTGGGATTTCTTTAGTAGTGCCGGAACCAAACCAAAATCACTAAAACACACACACATTACCGGCACCCAAGCCTCATGGGAGGCGTGCGGTTTACGCAATGGGAGACGTACCATCAGAAACACACGTCATTTTAACACTGCTACCGCATCCACATAACAACTGTAACTCTACGCCAAATAGTCCCTTGCGCCTCCATATATAGTGCGTCTTAAAACATCTAAAAAACTAATGACAACAATATTATTATTCATTTTCAATGTTACCCACATTCGTTCCCATTTCATCACAAACAATACGAAATTAACTCAATTTATCCTGTAAATTTCTTAAAATTGGTCCGGCACTACTAAAGTTAACCCTCATTTTTTTTCTGAACGTACTATAAAAGTATACGTAAAAATAATTCCGTTTATTGAAACAATACATTTTGCGTGTTTTCTGTTTGTTTCTTGAGATAGCAGGACAAACTCTTATTGTCTACGTCATAACCTGGTTGCCACCTTTTCATTTAATTAACAAGCAACATTACTTAGAGCTTAACATCGGCTCCAGTGGCGCAATTGGTTAGCGCACGGTACTTATAAGACAGCACTTGTGAGCAACGCCGGGGTTGTGAGTTCGAGCCTCACCTGGAGCAGAAATTTTTCACACTGCTGTAACGATTGTAATGGTTTTTTCTGATACTTGAATGACTTCGTTCATCGCCTTGTCACAAGTAAGGCTCTCAGTTCGAACCCTATAAAATTCATTCGGATTTTAAAATCATCTGTTACAAGAGGACCGTTTCTGCGAAGTAATTATTTCAGGAGTAACTGTCATTATAAAGTAGAGTATATTTATTTCAAATACACTTTCGAAAGTACTTGTCTGCAGTTGTCCCGGTAGCTTAGGAGGTAGAGCGCCGGATGGCTGAACATTACTTTCAATTCTTACTACTTACGAGTGAATGCCTGTTTTTATATTTTCAACATTTCATACAAACGGTCTGGGAGATTTAATGCCAAGCGAACATTAGAAAGTGAAGGTGGGTTAGTAGCCACGAGCCCACGATTACCAGCGATACAAGATGACTCACTCCCTGTGCTATGTTACATCCGGGATTAATTACTCTCCCGAGACCAACGTGTTGAAAGGAAATGAAGCTTTTACGTTCTACGTCATTTCCCTTCTGTTACCTTAGTACCCCAGTATGCTCCCTGTCCAAACAAATGACGCAACTATTTCTTTATGTAGTATCACAAATTCAATTTTTTGAGAATTTACCAAAACTCAGCGTTTGGTAGCACGGAACGAAATATTCCTATGGATGATGAAAAAACAGCAGTAACCGGCTCTTAGCTACTGCAGTCAAGACCCTGTCAACGACACCTCAAGCATCTCTCTACACCTTATAGTTCCTGAAATGTAATATGCTGGCACGGATTGACGGACACCATGAGTGGTATTATTAGGTCCCTTTTGCTATCAACGGAGCTAAAATAACATTTACAGTAAACGAAAAATCACAAAAAATATGTTTGAGAAAGTACTAAACAATGTCCTGCAAAGAATTAGAACACATTAAAGTAACTCATAATACGACAGAGGATCCACTTTTGTATACAGGAGCTTTAGAATCCAGCTAAATTTCTGGTAATGGACGATTATGTGGGTTTATATAATGAATAAAAAGTAAAGCGAACAAATATTGAATAATTAATTATGTGGTATTTTATATACAATTAAGTTTAAAACAAATTTAGTAATATAAAGACATGGTACAACCTATACTTTTCTTAGGATTCTGAATTATTTGTATCTCCATCAGAATTGAACTCAGAACGTGACAAGATGATGTACTGAATCACTGAAGTAAAAGAAACGATAAAAAAATCACCTGCTCCAGGTGAGGCTCGAACTCACAACCCCGGCATAGCTCACAAATGCTGTCTTATAAGTACCGTGCGCTAACCAATTGCGCCACTGGAGCGTGACGTTCTAACCTTCCTATTTCACTGAAAAATCAGCGAGTGATTTAAGTCAATAGCGTCACAGACAACAAAGGGCCTAGCAGGATAAAATGGTGAAAAGTGCCTTGGAAGGAATCGTGATTTAAAAATACTGCCATATTCAGCATAAAAAATGATGGCTCTCCACCAAGTTTCAGCTTAAAAGATGCTAACCTAACCTCAAAATAAATTAAAGTGTGTTTTTTGGTTGATTAGCGATATCTCGGTCGGATTTGCACCTACGATGACCTTTTTTAAAAAAAAAAAAAATTCGGAGATTTTTTCAACCTCTACAAGATGGTGCTAGTTTCATTTATGTTGGCGCAAAATTCAATTTTTTTAGAGAGGATAGAAAATTTGAAAATTGAATTTATAAACAACTAAGACAACAGATGGCTCGAAAACATTTATGTTATGTATACTTAGTGGTTCTTTCACCATGATTTTTTTTAGATTTTTTAAAGTGGTAAAACATAACCAAAAAGAAAGACACGTGACCGGGCTTCTTACGTAACACATGCACTGTAAATACAAGTAGGATAGCACCTTTTATTAGGTCGCCTCCGTGGACGACTGGTCAAGACGTTTGCTTCTTGAGTGAAAGGTCCCGGGCTCGAGTTTCACCCGGGACAATACATTTTCTTCTCTTCTTCCTTAAAATATATTTTTATATGTTCATATTTATCAGTTAATAATTTCTAGGATGTATATAAGTAACTGATTGCTACTGAAAGCTAGGATGTATCTGGATGCACACCCAGATCGCATGGCGCCCACTCTCATATACAGTCACTTTATAAATTATTCAATTTGCGCGCGCCATGAGATTCTTTCTAATCATGCATGAACAAAATTTTATTTTTGATTTTTTAGTACGAACTGTTCAAGAACCGGATGTCTGTACAAAGTTTGTTTTATTACGACTGGCTCGACCGTGCAAATGAACAGCACAGACATTGGGATAAGATAAAGAGAAAATAAATGTTATGTGTACCAAATAACAGGTGAAAGAGAATGTTAACAGCACTTTTGCGTACGCCCACCGCTAACCGGAGGCTGACCCCCTTTGAACGCACCGTGTCCCCTTTGCACACCTCGCGCGGTGTGCGTCCAGTGTGACGTATTTCTAGTCACAAGGTTCCAGTTTCAACTCCGGCAGCAGACAAGTGTGAAAATTTCCCCTGTACGAAAGACGAGAGAATAAGACAAATGGAGATAGAATGTAATAAAGATCATTTTTTTTCTCAATCTACTATATAAAACGTAATTCCGTTTACTGAAATAATACATTCTACGTGTTTTCTGAGACAGCAGGACATGATTAAAAAATCATTTTAACAGTCTCTTTTGCCCTAAAACGAACCACCTGATGTGACCCAAAAGTGGACGATTTCTGAAGATAACTTATTACAGAGTGATGTCGGATTGATTTATTTCAGGTGGTGAACAATGATTGGCAATAGTACAGGTAAGAAAAGATTCTGTAGTCTCTACAAATGACGGAAAGTTGCGAACGCGAGATAAAAATGGGAATGAAGGAAGGTCGTAAAATTGTTTGACATCAGAATATCTATATTAATAAATTTGTCAAAAGAAAAAAATATGGTAAAGCCTGTGAAAGTATCGATGATACAAATGGTCGGCGGATTGCAACGATGAACTGTGGGTTAAATGTGTAATGTGCAATGACTGGGCACACGTTGCTTGTTCAGGTGTAGAAAATGCTGAATGTGCTTTCGATTGGTGCAACCATAATTGATGGATTTTTTGTTATTTCTTGTCGTTACCTTTTTCTTTGTCTACAAGGTAGTGTTCTATTACAAGTGTACTTAATTTGAATATGCGTTGTATTAGCGGAAAATGTTCAGACGTATAAGTTTTACATTCTTTTCTTCAGCTCACTGTCGTTCGTGGTGTCCTCAAAATCTTGGAACGTTAATTTAAGTCATTTTCCGACGTCTTACAATGATGAAATTTTGCACAGAGACGTAAGTCGGGTGACAATACAATATTCCGTTATTACTTTCATATATTTCTATATATTTTAAAATCATATTTTTTAATATGGACTTCTTTAACCTGTTACAATGTAGCGTTTGTTTGCACTTAGGATTTGGGTCACGAAACATTAGCTTGAGAAAAAGTATCCGAACACCGTAATGAATCGAAAAAAATAATAACATCTTTTTATACATACTTTTCTTAAACAATTCGTACTAAAAAGTAAAAAATAATTTTGTTTATGTATGACTAAAAAGAAAAGCATGCAACGTGCCAATTCAAGATTTTTTTTAATAAAGTGACTTTATATGAGCTCACGTCTCATGCTTTTCTTTTTAGTCATACATAAACAAAATTATTTTCTACTTTTTTGTATGAATTGTTTAAGAAAAGTAGGCTTATGCCTTTAAAAAGTTCTTTTTTTATTATTTTTATTTGTTGTCAAATCACCTACCTATAAGGCTGGTGATCCGGCTTTGGAGACATTTTCCAAATCCATTACTTTCTTCTTCTTCTTCTTCTTTTCAGATAAACAGACACTTCACTAAAAATAAATGAGAGATTTTGACCATGGGAACTTCAAGCCTACTCATTACAAAATGTTTTGAGACATTTACATGAATTTTAACACGTATATGAACAGATTTATTCATCAAGAACTAATTGATGGTCTGACTTAGGTCACTTTTCGTCTTCCTACCTGTCATCCATTAATTTCCATGCTTGCCCCTTTCTCTATCAACAAAAGGGGTCTGTGAAGCCATTGACTTAAATTACACACTCGCTGCTTTTCCAGTGAAACAAGTGCTTATTTGCGTCGTGCTCCAGTGGCGCAATTGGTTAGCGCACGGTACTTATAAAGCAGCACTTGTGAGCTATGCCGGGGTTGTGAGTTCGAGCCTCACCTGGAGCAGTGTTTTTGCTTATCGTAAAGCAGTAATAGGTGTTCCTTCTCCTTCAGTGAATGGCGGCGGCGATGAGTTTTAAACATTCAAGAACAAATTTTAACGATCACAACTGAATTTAGAACACAAATTGAACCAGTCTCTACTGTGAGACACATGTTTTCACTACCACCTACTTTAAAACTAATTCGTTACTTTGTGAAACAGGCCAATTATGAACCGTAAAACATCAAATACTGCTGACTTGAAGTAACAACGAAAAGAATGTCTAATTCTGTCACAAACATTATAATGGCAGACATGACATCTTTGGTGGTCTTGCAGTTTCCAAGATTACTTCAAACAAATCTTCTCTACTTCGTCACAAGGAAACGAGATATTCAAGTTTTTTTAAAGACCTTTCAAGGTATCAAAGATTTAATACGAAAAGTGACAACTATTTTAGTAGTTTATTATTATCATTCCTAAATTACAAGATATTTTTTCTTTTTCCAGAGTTGGCTACAATGAGTGTAACAACTAGAGCCATCTGTCGCTTCATACCGAAAGAAACTGTCAACGAGTCTCGGTATCTCTGTAAGCAATGACGATGACATGCCATGACCAGCAGAAACACGTGCAATAACATTTTCAACTCACGTGGTGTCAGTGAAATGGTGGTTGGTAGATTTTTTAGCAGAATACGCGGAAGTTCGCGCCAAGATTTTAACCAAGATCAAACGAAATGACGTTTGCTTAGAACGTAAATTTAAGGAAGAAGTTAAAAGAAGAATTCTTCTTTACTTTTTTTTAGACATGATTCATGACCACATTAAAACGTAATGACCATTGCTTCTTTCTTTTCTTTTCTTTTTCTTTTGCATCTGCAGAAGTAAATGTTTAACAAAGACATTAAACGGAAACAGTAACAACGGTGCAAAATTAAACTAAGACGTGTAAAAGTTTAAAACTGCCTTTCTTCATTTTCAATAATAAGGAAGTATGGATCGTCTAGAAAGAAATGAAAGGAAAATATGATTACGAAAACAGGAAAACTGCGTGAAACGCAGATAATTTTACAACACGAATTTTAGGTGATCCCAAAGACAGGCGTGTAGCCAGGTATATGGTCCAGGGGGACCGGACTCCCGGAAATTCATATTTCTATGTAAAATTAGGCCTAATTATATCCCAGATAGCATGCCAGCTTGCAACAAGGTTTCAGTTGCTTGCTTTAAGCTTGCCAAACTTAATATTGTCCTGAATTTAATAAACAAGTGTGAAACAAAGCTTTGTTTCGTTGCACTGTCGCTGCCGTCTCAGTTCGCTGAAGTTCCATAACGTGCCGGGACTGTTTCGCTGCAAGCGAATCTTCGCTAATTCCCACACTTTTATGCGATCTGATAAACTAACATGGAGGCTGTCAATAGTGTCATAGCGAAACCTACCCTGAGATTATTTGAATGGGTATAATCATACGAAAATAACATTTCACACGAAATTTTAAGTGTCAATTCGAAGTGCAAGTTACCTCCCCATCCCCTCAAAAAAAGTAAAAAAAAAATATGGAAATTTTGGCGTCCGCAATACGAATCAGGTTGGCTACACCAGCAGGCGGGAACACCGACCGTGTAGGATAGGTAAGAGCATTGAAATGAAAAGGTCTGGGAGTAAGGTCAGTCACTGACTCCCCCCCCCTCTCCCGTCTCATTATTACAATGGACGTCGTAAGAATGTGATTGTTAACAGCAAACGCCAACTTCCAAAGCAGTCATGACAAGATAATCTATTATGAGGTCTATGATAATACTTTACCAGAATCACCAAATGCTACCACGCCCTTTTGGCGCAGAGGATAGCGCGTTGGACTTCTAATCCAAAGGTCGTGGGTTCGACTCCCCCAAGAAACGCCTTTTTTCCTTAGTAAGAAGCCATATACTCTAATTTCTTCATACATTGATAAGGTTATTTCTTTCCTAAAGAAAATTAGCTGCGATCAAATGAACGATAGGACCACTTGAGGGTACACGGGATTAAATAAAATAAAATAATTAAGTTCTTTCTGAAGTTATAGTCATCTTCAATAGACCCAAGCTTTCCAGTCATTTCCTGGAAGAATACTCGGAGAGGAACGTCATCTCTCAGATGCATGCATATACACGTGGTATGTAGGCCTATATGTATATACTCTGGTATTTCGTATCGTTCATTGATATGCATTACTTCGACAAAATTCGAAACTAACTCAAAAGTTTATGAATATCACACGCAGGAGATTTTAAAGTAAATGATTATTGGTTAAAATATAATAGGAATGATAAACCAATCAAACTATCGTGGATTTTTACAAACATAATTTCTTCTTTCTTAGAATATAGTTTCAGCTGAGCCTTGATCCAATGTTACGAGAGTGAGTACAGATTTTTATTGGACGAGAATTAAACAGATAAATTTTCTATCATATTTGTGGAATTCAATGTCATATAATACACATGAATAAGAAGTGACACTCCATCTACTATTCATAGTATCAAAAATAGCTCGTGCTGTCACCTGACGGTTAAGGTCGACCTGCGTGGTAAATATGGAATAGTTCAATAGTATATAGCTACATTGTAAAACGATTTGTTTTTATATGATTGATAGTATGGAGAATGTCGCCTCTTATTCTTATTCTAAGACGTTAGATGATAGAGAATTGTCTTGTAACTGTTCCCCCTGACCTCTATCTAAAATCGATACTGGACTGATCGATGTCATTAAAATTAAATGTATATCGGAGGGGACAGTTAATATCGATTGTCCACATCCAGTATAAAGCCATATTGAACAAAATTTTCAGCTCTAATATTTTTCCTTGTTATCGTTGTTTCTTGATTTGCCTTAATTATTGCAAACAAAAATAAATATTATTTATACCATGTACAGTACTACATATGCACAGCCCGTACGTGTATAACTCAAGATATATATCATAAAGAGGATGCACAACGCTAAAAAAAAGCATAAAAAGTCAGTTATATCTGAAAATTTGGATCATATTGGATTAGACTGGAAGTGGACGATGGAAGTTAGGACTGATTTTCATGAAAGCTTGTATTGCTTGCGATTTGGATGAGTAGCCAATTGAAACACGTGTTCTATTCCGTGTTTTATTGTAAGGTATGTAACACGCGTTTCAATTGGCTATTCACCCAAATATCAAGCAACGCAAGCTTTCATGAAATTGGCCCTTAAATGTTTGCTCTGGTGTATATCTTTTGTCATAAGCCAATCATTCCAGTATCGTTACGTAGAACTTGATGAACACATTAAAATTTGATGAAGTTTTCATAATAGTAAATTCGGAAACTAAATAGGTTACAATATTTCTCAGAACCTGGCACGCATGATTTTTCCTTCGTTATTCTATATAATATATAAAACACTAGCGATAATAACAGGTTATTCGATTAGTCTTCTCACATAAGTTATTTTTCATCAGACACTGCAGTGTTTGACGTTGCATGTTTAAAGCTAACGCACCAATGCAAACATTAATGGCGTAGGCCTAGTACTCGATTAAAGATTTTAATAAACAGAAGAAGAAGAAGAAATTAGACCTGCTTTTTCAGGGTGAGGTGATAATGGGATAATCACTGGTGTTGGGTTGAGATGTTTGCCGAGACAGACTCTTCCTCCATCAATAAGGTCGATAGTCGGTCTGTAATTTTAGCCTGCGTCTGCCAAATGATGAGGAGGTAATCAAACGATGTATAGACATTCTATCCACAGATGGCAGCACTTTCGAAATTCATTTTTTAAAGAAAAGGGTAAAATAAAGTTTGGTAAGATTTTTTAGTGCTACACATCGTAATTATACACTTAGTTTTCAGTTCTTTTCCACTTCAAAACACCATTTGGACACGTTTTCTTTCCACTTTGATACAAAATAATCAGAGGAATGTTTTTGTAAGATACAAAAAGCTCTTAAATTTAAACATAGTTTGCTTGTCTCCTTTCTGAATGATTTCTCTCTGCCCATCTATCAAGTTGCCCTGGTTCATTTTATTGCTTGTCCAAACTTTAGTAGTTCCCATGGGGTCTTAGCAAGAACCAAAAACAAATGACTTCAAGGTACCCGTACCCAATTTGTCTGTCTACCTGTATGTTTCAGCTTTAGAGCAGTAATTATTTGGAATGTGGTTTTATGCGGGCGGGTGGTCTACACTCAAATTGTCCACTGTTAATTTTTACTATAGCGTACCCAATAAATGTTTGTGTTGTTCCTTATTTTGGTTTTATATGATTCCATAGCACATATACATATCAGCTTAGTTATAGAACTCTGTATTGGCTCAGAATAAAATATAATATTACTGTATTTTTACGGACTAGAACTTGAATAAACGTGCTCGGATTTATTGTGATCCTCTCATCCACTACTCCCATGAACAGAATAATCTGACTGGCAGTGTATTTTGCTGTCAATCTGCGATCTTTAGGAAGGAATAAATTGCTACAATACGGTTTTCATTTCGCCCAAGTGTCACACATAGCAAGTTTTTCCACAAAACAGGTAGATAATTTATTTTTGTGGAAAATATTTTCACACGGAAAGTGAGGAAGGAGAACTAGACATAAGCTGCTTTTAATTCTTTGTTCGACGTGACGCGTGGCTACGCTATATTTAATTTAACATCAAATATTGTTTATTCTTGGATATTATAATAATATGGCCTTGTGTCTATCTTGAATAAAGAAAACATTGCTTTCTCAGCGTTGTATGAACACCGTTCCGGTTCTTTATTCCTTACAGCGACGTCGTTCCGACTCACTGTAAACACTGCCAATAAATCCTTTCAATCTGATTCTATCTTCGTACTTATTTTTTGTAGTTGTACTTTTAACGCCAAATTCATTTTCTCTTATCTTTATCTTGTTGTACTAAGATGTTATATTCAGCACCCAGGAATTTGTGTTTAAATGTCACAAATATTGTGTTAATTAAGCATTTTAAAGAGAGAGAAAAGAAGACACATATCAAATCTTTAATTACTATGTGAACTGTTATAACCTATCTATAATCTAACCGAAGTTATCCTGTTTCCTTGTATAATTTACACGATATCTTTATTCAGAGGTGTCATTTAGGGGGGCAAGGGGGCAATTTCCTCCCTGGGTTTGTGAATATACACTCACCAAAACGTAAAAAAAAACTTTAAAAAGACAGATTAAACCGACATAAAAACTTTTTTCAATTCCGATCCTTTGTAGAAGTTCATATGCTACGCAATCTATGCACAAAAAAAATGGTAAGCTTTATTTTTATATAGGCCAGTCTAGTAACTTTGGACCGTCACAATTCGTCCTTTAGCCATTAAAATCCACACCCATGTCCCGGCCGGGACTCGAACCCGGGACCTTCGAGTCGTTGGCCTACCGCCGTAGACAGTACCGCGGTACTGTCAATGAGTTTTAATTTCCTGTTATAAATAATTAATTTGGCGTCGACCTCACACAAAACCATCGAAAATAAGAAGAAAATTTTATGAAAAATGTTTTTAATTTTATTTATACAGTAGTGCGTTTTTAAATCGGGCATATATATATATACGTATATGCATCCGTTCAAGAATAATTCTGCATGAAGTTACAATTGGATCGCCGAGAAACCCAGTGTGGTGTCTGTACAACGTTGACTAGACTTATCATAACAATGGTTCTCAAAGGGTGTGCATGGTCACACTAGTATGCCGCGAAATTGCTTGTCTGTTCCTTGCCGTGCCGCGAGAACACAAATAGTTTGATTAAAATGATAAAATAAAGGAAAAAAGTGAAATAGAAATTGAATATCTTTAACAACGTTATTTATTTATACAAGAGGAACAGCATATTCATGGAACTCCCGGAACCATCACAGTTCGTATTCCAGTTTGGGTTCTTAAATTTACGGTATGGAACTTCCTTTGCGTGTATAAGTACCAATTTTGCATCCCTTCTGCTGAGCCAATTGCTGTATACGTTTGTATTCTCTGCTGTTTTAGCTCATTTCTTGTTAGTGGTTCTTGGTTTAGCGTCCTTCGTTTTCTGGTTGGTTAGTGTCTACACGTCTCTTGTGATGTATTCTGATGTTTATTATTATTAATTGCACTGTTTTGTTATTGTATAAGTATTCACTTTTAGTGCTTTGTTTGTTGTTGAATCGTTGCTAACGTCTAAACTGTCAGTCGATTTTTAAGGACTCGAACTGCAGTTTTTTTGTAAAATGGATTCCAAATCTTCGTTTCATGAACCTCTACGAGGATTGAGCCTATGGCCTTGCGTATAACGGAGGAGAACCTATACATAATTTTGGGTACATGGTGTTTGTTCGTGTATGAACATTTTGGGCATAAGTGTGTAGAAGATGAGTAGTTTGGTCTGCCTACTCGTTTTTATATCTGTCAGAAGAGGTTAGAAGAGTTCTGCTTCCATTGTTCTGCTTCAGCACATACTAGCTGAAATGCGTCATCCCAAGGCGTTGAAAACGAATATACACCACTCAATGTGTTCAGTTTTGATAAACATTTCTGAGCCGCCTATGCAATTTTCTAGATGATATTCCTTTGATAACTGAAATTCATGAACTGTTTTGCTACTGCTCATTCTCCCGAATAATATATTCGATTGGATCCTCTGATATTTTTGCTTGGTGCGCAACTGTACTGTTGAGAACATTTGCTTTCTTCATAATTAATTTTGTTCTAAATTTTGCTTTGACTTTGTCTCGGTGCCTTGTTAATTTTCTACGCACTTGTTACGTTTGAGTCTGTGTATAAACAGCAGCATACTTACACCACAACCGTGTGCTTTTTCAGAATGAATTATTATAATATGAACGTTAGTTGAGTTTTCTTTTGTGTTTTCTTTCCTGGGCATTTCTGAGACGTTTGGCTCTGGATATGGTCGAGTTTGGTTTGTAGAATTGCCACCAGACAGGACAACCTGCGTCATCTAAGTCTTATATAGAGAACTCTTGTTTATTTCTTTGTTTTCGCTATTCTTTTTGTTCGGAGTATCGTCATTCTTGTGCTAAGTATAGCAAATAGTGTTTTTGTTTATCAATATTAGCAGTGTACTGTGTAAGCTGTAGAACCAAGCTGTATTGCATGTATTGTAAATTAAATTTTCTTTGTCTAAAAAGTTCTGGTATTTCTGAAAAAAAATGTGGTGGCCTTAAGGGAAGCCTTTTTTTTTTTATTTATTTTTTATAAGTTTTGTCGTCTCTCTCCATGAGAGTTGAAAAATTCGTTTAGTTCAGAGAAAGTCCAGTGCTATTACCTTTTGTCTTTGCTCTGAGTTTCCCAGTTTTGTAAGTTCAATCAACAATGTAGAAACACTGCTTTTTTTGTTTGTTTGTTTTTTGTGCATATTTCGATGTGTAGATCTAATGTTTATTCAAGTTGTGGGATCAAATCATCAAACGAGTTTTGCCACCACGATATTTACTTTGTTTGTGACATCATGCAGAATGTCGTCAGTTCGTTGGTTGAGTTCTTGTGGACTTTTTGTTACCCAAAACAAGACTCTAAGCTGCTTTTTTTTTTTTTATTTCTATCAGACCTTATTTACTGAGTCTTTTCCTTCTACTAGCCTGTCTCAGTGTCAGCGGATGCAATTCTGCCTCTAGCCGGACTTGAATCCCGATTATTTACTGGTGTCCACCTCAAAGCACTGAGCTCAATATGATATGTCCACGGTAAAGAAGGCTGCTTTAATCGGCTATTTATTCCTATCTTGGCATTGGGATCCCTTGCCCCATTGCCGATCCCCACTGCCTCTAACGAATTACTTTTTTTCTGTTCTGAAAAGACTGAAAAACTCCCATCGGTCATCAATTTCCGATGATCATCGCTGCTCGTTGATGATTTGGCTGTGGAGTGAAAAGAGGTTACGAAAATTTCTATTGACGACCTTATCAATGATTGCTAAAATGAAACCAACGTTACGTTTTGATACATCAGAACTTTTCATCTGGTGTAAATAACACTTTACAAAAGTTAATTAAAATTTCCTTATTTTTTGTCAGATATGAGTGTTACTTGTTTTTAGCTATATCATATTAACAGTGAAAAATACGTATATGCATGTGAATTACGTATATTCAGAGTATAAAGTAAAAACTACGTTTGGAAACAGGTGGAATGCGTCAAGCGCAGTGATTATACCAGACTCCATTGTAAGGGGTGTCTCTTCCCCAAACTATCAAATGCATCCCCCAAACTCTAATATTTTTATTGTCAAAAGTGGATAGAAACCGTGCAAAATTCTACTTACACCCTCCCAATTTTTGACTTTACACTCACCCCCACCCCACAAACTGAAAATCCTGACGAAATCCCTGGCCGAACGAACAATACAAAAAAGTGTAATGCCATATCTTTTACAAGGAAAGGTAAAGTATGTTGAGTATAACTACTCGATTGATGAAGTAAATCTATCTGAAACGGTTAAAGATTCTGGAGTTGTTTTCGATCCAAAATTAAAACTTCGGTCCTCACATTGAAATGATCACTAACAATGCGTACAGGCATCTTGGGTATATTTACCGTTTTCGCAAGGATCTCTGTCTCGACTCAACACTTCTAAAATTGTGTTACTCTTACGTGAGATCTCAGTTAAAATACTGCTGTATTATATGGACTCCGAACACTCAGAAACATGTTAAAGCAATAGAGAAAATCCAGTGCAAATTTTTGAAATTATTAATGTATAGAAAAACCACATTATATCCGACGACATACATTTTATACGGGAAATTAGTGAGCAATTTTAATATACAAACTTTGGAACAAAGAAGGCATCTAAACGATTTAATATTCTTGTACAAATTAATACACAATCAAATGGATTGTATTGATTTAATTTCGAAAATTTTCATTCCAGTCCCGAACACTAAAAAAAGATTGGGATGAGGCCTCACCCCGAAGGGAGGAGTTGGTCTACTGCTCCCACGCTGACCAAACGGGTTGGGAGAGGAGAGCCGAAGATCTCACTGTGATCGCCACTGTATTTTATTCACAGCAACTCCCCAATTGTCCTCACGATGCTGGGTCAACACCGACATTTTTTAGCCCCCACCGGGAATCGAACCCCTGAAGTCGAGCGCGCTACCGACTAGGCTACGCAGGAGCTCATATATATATATATATATATATATATATAT